>LQNS02000140.1:9117079-9139078 GCA_001587735.2 Parhyale hawaiensis
ACTTGATATTATATTTTCTATAGACATTTATTACTGTCCTATGTTTAACGTAGTGGTGCAAATTCTATATTTATATATGTACATATTTTTTTTTCTTCTTTATTTTTTATTTTTATTTTTTTTAATCAATGTTTTCGTAACACCAGTTTGCGCCCTCCCCCCCCTCTGACCCCCGCTAAACCGGTAGTGCATTGGCCGTTATAAACCGGAAGCTCACGCGCGAGGGAGCCGCGAGGGTAGGTTACCCTTAAAAACGAAGGATTCGTCGCATTATACACTACTAATTATACACTACTAATACACTACTCCAGCACTGTTCGGCAGACAGCCCAGCTCCGGCCTCTCTACAGCGGCTGTAAAAGTGCAGGAAATAAAGAGCAGTAGAGAAAGGGCAACATTTTACACTACGCTCACCTTAATCTTTACTTCCTCCAAAGGACCGTTCAGTCACGGTTCAAATGTTTTTATACCGGTGGAAATTGATGAAGTTGAGAGCTGCTGGAAACCGACTCTTAAGCAAGACAGTGATTAGTATACATGTTGCTGATTTCCACTCTGTCCATATCATGGCGCGCATTTAGAAGTGAGCGTCAATTGGGTTGTGATATGGAGTGGTGGAGCTTAGATGAGGTAAATTTGAAAGAATGGGCCAAGAAGGAACGGTCGATTTACAAAACCTTGCAAAACAAATTCGTTTCAACGTTTCAAAGGCATGATGTATCAGTAAATTTAGAAATGACGAACATACAGCACCTATCCCACTTACCCAGTGTCAATTACCACCCAAATGAAACGCTGAGCAACTTATGATGCTGTTTTTGTATAAATACGACTGGAAAAGTTATAGGTTCTTATACGCAATGTGCATCTATGTATAGACCACTTATACGTACGTAATGTGCTTCTATCGACCTCTTGTCAGTGGCTCGGGTACTCCGGGTACTCTAAAAAGTACCCGAGCCACTAACAAGAGGAGTGGGTCAATGACGTGATGTTGAAGTTCGTTCATTATCAGTGACTAACGACCACCATAGATAAATACGTGAATTATCTGTGGCAACACTTAATTATAAACCCGATATCTTCTGGATACGCACGGCCCGCTAGGATATGCACCATTACCCGGACAGACAAATGAGGAAGCGCCATTAGACAAACACACATGCTGGACTGCTCCAAAATCCATCCAAATTCAGGACAAAGGCGAGTGTAAAGTAGCACTGACAGCACACCCCAACTTGGAAGCCCACATGCACTGGTTCGTGCTGTATATAACTGCTCACTTGGGCCCAAAGCAGTGTACGGCTGCAGTCGATTACCGGTTGCATGTGCTCTGGTGCTGTTTTCACGAAAAATGATGCATGTATGAATACATTCCCTTCTGTGCACATACGCCTTGGAGCACGCACCATCGCCCGGAGAGACAACTGCGGAGAGATAGATACTGCAACTGAAAGTTAAAGTAAACTTGCAAACCGCAGAACCACTACAGTGAAAATTTCCTGGAGACGAGTACAATAAACTGACAGCTGCAACAACAAACGGCGTAAGCAGCCTGCAGTGATGTCAGAGTAGGTCAAGTTAATATTCCAGCAAAAAGGAAGTTTCTGGATGAGGATCAGAATACCTGATATAAAAAAAAATGACATGCATACTAGTTGAGATGAACCATTTCACAAAAAAGAATGAACGAAAATCAAGTCGAGGCCTCAGTAACGGGCAGTAGTGCGTAATTCCTTTTTAAAAAATCGAAATGTATGGATATTGTCGAAGCTTTTATTAGTTGAGGAGTGAGCTTTTTTGCCTGTGGACCTCAAATACCTCAAATACAAAAATATTTCGCGATCTAACTTCATACTCCAGAAACGAGTGCTTAGTAAGTGCAAGTAATGCATTCTGAGCAGCCCCAGTATGTACTGTAGCTATACGTTGGGTTTGTTACTGGTGTATTGCCGACGCCAAAAGCGTCCGTGTATAGTGTATAACCAACGAAAATTCTATTACCATACTGTACGCCTACATGATATCCACTTGCCTCTTTCTGATGGAGGAAGGCCAGGCCACGTACGATATTTTTCTGTTAGTTCTCAGTTACGTAACAGGCTATCCTTGTTATACAGTAATTTCCTTGTCGAAACTCCAAATCTGTGAGCCCGTACCTACTAAGGCACTGCACAGCTGTTGGAACCCCATATGGCTGAAGGGAATCTCTTAGGTTCTTTCCGAGCAATTCCATATACCCGTAGACCAGCGGTTACGTGCACTGTGGGGATAATTCGCTGCTGGTTCTCTTTTTATCGCGCTAACTGTGACCCAACAGAAGACACGCAGCATCGTCGCTCAACACACGTGAAGTGATGCGTACCACATCACCTGGACTTCGTCCGAAGAAGGCTTTCAAGGTAAGGTAGCAATGCTACGCGGCGATACTGAGTATTTGTAGCGGTAAACGAACACGGGAACTACAATTTTAAGACCCAAGGGTGTTATTTAGAAAACAGAACACGCGTCGAGCATACTGCTCATAGTCTTCATAGAGTACGCTAAACAAATACTACAGGAACGCAGGACCGAACAAGCGAACGTTACACTGAAGTTCGTTACAAGATACAACTGACTGAGGTGGGCACTGGGCAGTAGCTGTAAGCTGCTGTTACTTACGGTGCTGTTACAAGAATAAGAAGGCCGGTGGGCGCAAACCTCCGGTCTTTTTACTATTGTAACTGGGTCGCCAGCGGCTGTAGGTCGCTGCTACTATACACAGCCCACTATTACCCAACTGCTTCACTAAAGCAAGACTACTCTGCTTACTCTTAGCATAATCATCCATTTTTTATTATTGTGTAATTGAATCGCAACGGAAGAGTCCAATGCCAAAAATATGCTAGGTAATAAATTAAAGTCAACACATGGAAAATTGTTCCCTAAATACCTTACAACAACTGCTGGATTGAGCTTTCGATGGAATTTGTCCTGGACTGTCTGATCCCTTATCAGCTCCTGACGGGAATTTACGAGAGCAAGGAAAAAATTTCAGGCAAGTGGCTCTGAAGGTCGCAGCCACTCAACTACGCGGGTTGTCCTTCGTATTGATAACGGATGACAATATCATTGCTCCTGGTCCATTCCGTGTAATGCTTCGACTCTGATCTGTACATGCATGCTTGTTTACGTGTTTATTTGCTCGTAATCTTGTTGGAGCGCTTTACTATCTTTGCAAGGAAAGAAGAGACAGTGCTATGGTCAATGCTATGGTCTTGGGTAGGAAGCAAAGAGTGCAACGGGAGGACTCAATGGGACGAAAATAAAACTTAGCCGTGACTGCTTGTAGCCGAATGGCGTCATATCGAAGAGTCGAAGTATTTGAGTGTGGGACCTTAGGCCTTCGTATGTTGTGCGCGAGAGAAACCACAGCAACAGTTATTGCTCGAACTTTCTGTAGTTGACGACAACATTTTACCGTGATTTGTGTGTGGGTGCAGCTCAAGTAGCTGGTCAGTCAGGAGCGGGAGATTGAACAGTGATATGTTTAAATATGTTCTGTGAAGAGCACTGTGAACTGAACATGAAGTGTAAACAAACAGAAGAATTTAAACCAGGTCGGCATACAGGCCCAAATTTCACCGCTCGTGCTGTAAAAGTTTCCATCAGCCTCCACTGCAATTTTCTATAGACACTTGTTTATTGTTTAGTTAGTATATATCCTCTTCATTTATTTATACGCTTAAGAGATAAAATTCGCAATTTACGACGATTTTTGGGGCGAAATGCTAAGATGGTAACATCCGGAATGGCATCCGCGGATGTCAGAAGTGTAAAATCCGCAGCAAATTAAGGAGGCTCGGATGCGCAGGTCTGTCACTGTACACTAAGCTCATCAATAGCGCTGAAAGCTGCAAATTCTCATTTGGATTGAAATGTGTGCAAGTGCTGTCCCTGTCTACAAAGCACCTTGTAAGTTTTTTCCCCAATGTGTTGTATAAACTGCAGTCGTGAGAGGGTGTGAGTGTGTTTGTGGTGGGGCGAATATTCGCATCCGCGGAACATCCGCATCTGCGAATGTCACAAGGGCAACATCCGCAATTGCATCATTCACAAAATGACACCCGACCCATCACTAATAAGGATTTATCAATTTATCAGGAAGGATGTAATTACCAGATTAACGTAATATTAAAGCTTCTAGCCCTAGTGCTTTTACATACAGGGAGAATATATCGACGACATATCTTTTGCATGCCACTATCCTAGTTACTTTAGTTGATTTTATGGAAAGAATAGTCAAAATAGAGTCGAGGAGAAGAAAAATTTTTTACCGAAGGGAAGGAACTTTGCTCGAGTCCTTGATGAAGAGACATTTCATTTGACAAAAGAAACAGCTGTATATTACAGAAAGGGAGGTCTAGATGGCAGAACCCCCCACCCTTCCCCTCCTTACATCAGAGTAAGCAGAGCATCTTGAATTTTAAGAAGGTATTATATTCATGCATGTGTGTGTCGTCTGCTTTCGAAGACAGCATAAATCAAACTACTTGCCTATTCACTTTAAACTTAACAGCCACGTTGCATATACTGCAAACTGGACTATGGACTCTATTAGATATACATTTCATCAACATCAAAGTTTGTCTGATTAATAATAAAAATTAAGCACCGGTAAATAAGTACACGGCCATGTGTATTTATAATAATGATCACATTCGGGCTATATGCATGTCAGTTCCAGAGAGCTGTACTGCTCTACCCAAGGTACGCCATTACGCGACCCGCTACGCTCTTGATATTTGGATGAAATTGAGGATCCAGCAAGAGCTCCATTTGAAGTGGGCAGTTGAACTTGTTACGACTAGGTACTGTTAAAAGACTCTATGGGCATAAATGCTGAGGTAAAGATTTCATATTACCACTCATTAGAATAAAGAAATTCCAAACACGGTTGTACATTCCAAAATTCAGTCCTATATAACTGCCCTGATGTGCCGGAAATACGTACAAGGATATCTATGCCAGGAGTGGAAAGGAAGACGGAACATTATCTTTAGCACTTTTCCATAGGATGGAAATTAATGTGTCAAACCACTTTCTTCGCTGCCACATTTGGCCGCGGGCCAAGCTAGTAAATGTAGAAATGCACATTGACCCCAGTATTAATTATTAATTATTAAGCGGTCTTGATATAATTTTTGGCATCCCTCATGTAAAAAAGTAAAGTCTAAAGTCAGATTCACACGGAATTTTTTTTTTCACTCCGTCAGATCTCGTAACTTGTCTGAATGTTTGGCTGATGCCCTGTAAGCAACCTAAAGAAGCCCCGCTGTTCGAGTAATGATTTAATATTTATTTGGTTAGTAGTATTTATCGAAGCCAAGTTACATGACTATTAACATTACAGTACAGAAAATCGTGTTCTCAGCATGAAGCAAATGGTATTTACAATTAACAAAGAAGCAATAAAACCTTCAAATGCTTTGCACTACGTTCAGTAAACAATAGACTGCACTGTGAACGGTCTTTGAATGGTTGTTTGTTAAATTTACTTTAAACTCTTCATTGCAGAAGCTGGCTTTCAACTGACGCATTGAAGCAGCCGTCCTAAACAACGCAGTGAGCGGGAAGATTTAAACTGGACGACATCTTGCCTGCGGCTGAAATAAAGTTTTATAAGCGTAATATAACCGCCATGGCGTTTCAGTATCAGCACAGCAAACTTCTAGACAACAGAAACAGAATATCGGCTACCAACCTGAACCTGGAACTTGTGTCGATAGAATTTTTGTATGGCAGTCTCATATTTGCTAGTTACCTAAACTTGTATATTTATACATATCACTGGAACTAGTCTGTATTTAATCGGTACTCTCATAGTCTGTTGTAGTCAGATTTAATAAGATGTCAAATGAGCGACCATGTCAACTGTCTTAGCAAGCCATGCGTAGAGTTTTGGCTATCTCTTCAAACTTATGGTGAGGTAATTAAAACTCAGCAAGCTGTGGAATTTTCTTCTGTTTAAATATGCATTGCAATACATTCGAACGCCGAGTACAACACCATATGAGGACCAAAGGCTGTGGTGTGAACCGGCCTATAGGCATAAGAACAGATTGCTCCCTACTGAAGGAAGACACTGTTACTTGTAAAATAACATGGAATTACACATATTTTTCATTCCCTTTAGGAGAAACACAGACCGCAAAAGTACTTGACTCGTAGGTCCAAGTGGCCTCTGACACTGGCGGCCAAAATGGGAAAAATAGGATTTTCTCATGAGCTATTATGAACATGTCCAGACACGGTCATGCAGGCAAGCGACCATGTGCGTCCCCGCCGTATCTAAGATACCTTCTCCGCAAGAAAAATGTTGGGTACCTTGAAATTTTTTTCTTCAGTATTAGATAGGGAGAAAAGAATAGCTCTTGAGAAATCCCATTTTTCTGTTGCCGACTTTTGGCCGCCAGCGGCAGACCTAAGAGTCAATTACTGCTGCGGTCTGTGGGAGAAATGTTATTTAATGAAAGTTTCTTGGGACAAGAGTGGTAGAGTGGATAGAGCACTGCATGTACTCGCTGTCTCGAGATCAGGGGCTGGTTTCCTTGCCAGTGAAAAAAGTTTTGCATGTTGGGATATATTGAGTCAGCGTTTCTGACATTCATAGCTCGCTGTGAGGGTACTGTAGGTGGTCGAAATATCGCAGCTGTCATGACTGAGCCCTCCATCTACGACACCATAACTCTGACATTCTGTGGTTGACTGCAGCCGTTCATTTCCTTGGGCCTAACGAGAATTTATCTACAGCACGAAAGTTTTGTTTGTCAAAGGAAAAACAGGCGGACGACGTACCGTAAGAGAAGTGCAGAACTTTTGATGTACCGTTGGGATACTTCGAGTTATTATGCTAGGGGGATAATTAGGTCTCCATGTACTCGGCTTCACTGATAGGTGTAGCATCAGCGAGTTTTTTTTTTTTTTGATGATAGTTGCAGTATTTATCATACCCGTCGAAGCACTCGATGACTAGGATTACCGGAGTATTCGGCGTAAGGTTGTCCAACCTCTGGCATCTTGATCACATTCCATATATATAATGTCTGTCTATGAAGTGCAGTCAGCTGCACTAATGCATACGTGGTGCTGAGCTGAAACTCATCGGGATTTGATTCCAAGAAATTTGCCTTCGACTTATCACAGTTGGACGCTTTTCGTCTTCATTTGCCCGGTGCAGTCGCTAAAAATTATATTCGAGTAGCCTAATATGAACGTTTGCATAAACCGTTTAGCCGAAACTTATCTGATACTTCGATGTTGAACGTTCAGTTAACAACTAACCATATAGTTTCAGGCGATTCAAAGTGGCAAAATATAACGCTCAGCGCTAAAGTTACGGGCTATTTAAAGCTATTCGGATAAGAGAATCAAACGAGATCATGATCCAGTGCGTCCCGTCTCGTACCAAGTGACTCCTCATCAATACCGTATCAGCCCGCGTCGCTGCGGTTCCGCTGCTCCAGCCAATTTCTCCAAGTCTGGAAAACCCAGAGAAGGTGTTGTGAACGCTGCGGCGCCGCTTCTCTCCAGGGTTTATTGCCATGGTAAAGGTCGGAACAGGCAGCGCATGTGAATATCGGTGGGCGACGCCTTCTTTAGAGTCGATTGCTTGTGCAAATAAGCCATATAGGTGCCGTAATACAGAAGCTCGGGCCTTCGCATGTTCATTCTACGCATTAGAGGAGTGACAGCAAGAACTTTTGTTATACCTAGGAAAATTGCGTGCGCGCCAGGCAAGAGAGGGGGGTTCACTGGTCAACACGGCTGCATACTGATCTCTGTAAAACAGTTTCTGAATCAAACATTTGCAATTTAAGTGAAAAATGCATTCCTTCTATTTCACAGTATAAGTGAACAAATACAAGTAAAATATGTAATTGAAGATCTGTAAAATAACTGAAAAATATGAAACCACAAACCACACCATACATTGACTGGACACTGAAATCAGGCCTCTCGCAATTGGGCCTGTCGGCCGATTTACGTAACTGTTAATAAACTGAGTTCTAAAAACACAGAGACCTCAAACAAAGATAATTTGTTGGTTGTACTATAAGGAATGCGTTACAGAGTAGGGAATCTAAGCTCACAATCATATATCTTCAGTAGGCGATATACATTATACCTTCGGACACTAAGAAATTTAAAATTCATCATAATTTCTAGTTATATTATAATTTTATGGAAAACACTGGCTCATAGATACTACTCGTAATGTTCATTAATATCTCATTCAATTGAGTTTTTTCCAATGACGGATTTGAAGCAATAACCTCAGAAATTGATGTATGTATAGCTTTCGGTAGACCTCATCCCAAAAGCCGTAACAAAGTGAGGCTAAGAAAACTCAGTAATGATGAAAAAAAAAAATAATTAAACCACAGTAATACTACAGAGGTACCTACCACTGAGCGAAAAGTATATACTTAACTATGAAATAAAGATACCGAGACAGCCGGTAAATGATGTTAAAACAAAACAATTTATGGCTGATACAACCCATCATTACTGGAATTCTCTAGAGCAGCACATCGTGGTTGTCAATATCATTTCACGCAACTGCCTAGGTATATTACACCACATTGTGGTCGCCCCCATCACATCACTTCATGGTTTCCTATGTTGCATCACTTTTTGGTTGTCTAAGTTGAAACGCATCATGGTCGCCGTAATTAATTCACATCACAGAGCCCTACAATTCATCACTTCATGGAGGCCAATGATGTATCACCACTGTTGCCGATGCAATATCTCTCCACGGCTGTCATTGCTGAATCATTTCACTGCTGTCAATATTACATCATTTCATGGCGGCCAGTGCTTCATCATTCAGATCACTTTACGGCCGCCAAAGCTATATCACTTACATGCTGCCAATGCTATATCACTTCACTGTTTCCAATGCTAGATCACTTCACTGCTTCCAATGCTAGATCATTTCCTGGTGGCTAGTGCTTTATCACTTCCTGGCGGCTAGTGCTTTATCACTTCACTGTTGGCAGGGCTCCATCACTTTATGGCTACAAGCCGCTCCAACTCAAGTTTCAGCTCTGCAGCCTGTTCTGATTTTTTCGCTTAGCCCGTATAGCTACCAGATAAATTTCATTAACATTTTCATCAGCTGTTTACTTGGCACTTAATTACAAATCGAGCATACCACGAATGTGAGAAGCTTCTGTTCTACAAAATGAAACGGTTTATTTCACTTTTGCGAAATAATTTTACTGCAAATATCAAAGGATGTCATAAACAGTTGCTCTAAGTAATTACTCTTTAAGCCCGAATATTTTTGTGAATTTGTTGCGTATAGAAGTTTTAAAAGTATGTACAGGTTTGCCAGTCATTGCTGAATGGAAAAGATTAAGTCGAATAGCATAAACAAAGTATGAAACAGTAATGGGAGAACATATAAAATTGAGTCTGTGGCACCGTGCAGTCAGGCCCAATTGCGGGACCGAAATCTGCCTTAGGGGCCAGTGTCTAGTCAATGTATGGTATGGTCTATGATAAAACAAATGAAACTATAAGTGCAAAATATGAAACAAGTGAAAACATATAAGTGAAGAAGTTCACATTATAGGTAAAATTTGTATATATTCTTTTTAGAATAAATAAATAACTGTAATGTTGCTTACTTTTTGTGCTACCGAAAAAGTATTGTAAGTCAATTGACGAAAAAGACCAACGTTAATTCGCAAATTCTTTATTTCAGAGTTATCAATGAGGCCAAGTAGGTACAGGACGAAGACAGCCACCCGAAAAATGCGGGACTCTGGCTGCAGACGATTTAACAAATACACTACTGTCTTTGTTAAGAGAATTTTTCCCGACTGCAGTACACAAGTACTGAAGTCCCAGGTCAACCCATTGACTGCAGCATGCGTAGGTATCCTTTATACCGTTTCGGGGAGTTTTCCGCCCTTCGCAGTTAATGGGTTAATGAGCGTAATTGTAGCTAAAGAAAAGATCCCAGGAATTACTCCGGCCTATATTGCAACGAAACGAATTCAAAAAGTTCATCTCGTAAGATCCATTTGCTTCAAGGAACAGCTGAATTTACGGTTGCAGCCTAATGAGAAAAATTCGAGGAATCTGCCGTTTTTGGGAAATTTGTCTGCTTTTGAACATATATAGAGTATCGGTAGTTGTTTATAGATTTCGTATAAATGCATCTTACTGAGCTTCAACGTTCTGCATTCGTTCCCCTGCATGTCCGCTTTGAAGAAAATATACAAAGCAGAACCCATAGAAGGAAAGATGCAAGTCGCTGTTCTCATTATTACATTAAATTGACTTCTTTAATGGGGTCACAATCATTAGTTGAGAACTAAGCCATATTCTTGTAAATTATGGCCTCTCTATTTGGACGGCAACTTTAAGAAATTCAGGAGGCTCCTTGGTTCCCATGAAAATCGGCGCTGTTTAAAGCCATAGCGGTGCAGCAGTATAAGGCTTAGCAAAGGGAAAAGGGCGTTTCAGTGCGGCCATGTCCGTTTTCTTTTCTTATCTTTCTTTTTTTTAGCTAGTCCACCACCGTAACTGCTCCCTACTTAATGATTCCTAGACCTAAAGCTTCCTCGACCGAGACTACAATTTAAAGTGCGTGAACATCCCGCCAAAATATACGTCTTTGCGAATGCGCACTCACTTAAAATTGAAGAGATATTGAAAAGTTTATAATTGCACTGGCTTTGGTGCAAAAGTTGCTGCGGCGACTGTGATTTTGTAACCTTTGTGGACAGTGTAACAATGTTCAAGCCGAAGCCATGCCCGAATTATGGCAGTAGGAAAAGGCTACTAACGTTTCGCATCTTGTGCTCTGGTGAGCAGCTGCCTTTACGAATGGTTTATTTAACTTGTTCAAAATTTACGACCGTTACAGTCTGTATATTTAATCCTTCTGGAGGGGTCCACACGTTCAAACCCTAGTTCAGCATGGATTTTTCTATATTACATCCCTGTCAAGTATCGGAAGATGAAAGTGTATGGATAATGTTGGGCTTTCCAACAGGTGGAGGCACCGCAGAACAGGTTTGGGGTGGTAGGGGAGACGCCGAAGGCCCCTCGTATCGGGCGCCACCTATAATCGTGTCCTGATTGTCTGTAGTTCTTCGTGGGTTTTTGCCCCTAATCTTTAAAAGCCTGAACGCAATTTGAGTGCATATTTCAGCAAGATTAGACGAGTCAAGTCACTATATGCACGATCGGTTGAGACTCTCTTGATGCTCGTCATGCCGAGCCACGCGCTCCGCTCTTTGAGAGAACACTAAACGACGAGTTTTAATTGCAAATATATTAATAAAAAGGGGATAAAAAAGCTCAATACGCGTCGCGCATTGCGTGTACCCGGATATTGATCATTTTTGCGAGAAGTAAAAAACTTAAATTTTGGACGCATGCTGGTTTCTTCTTTTGTATGACCTCTTTCAAATGGACCGTAAGATAACCAGTTTAATTTTCACCAACTATAAAGGTAGCAGAGGAGCGAACTGCCGGACTTAGGGAGTTTTTCGTTCTATTCTCTCCTCCCAACGGGTGGCGGCTCGAGGTTACGTAAGTCGGTGATGCTGCACAGCTCCATGCCAGGAGATTTGTAATTCTTTCATGAATTGGAAGTTGACTCGTGTTACACTAGTAATATCTATTTATATGCATGAAATAATCACTAACATCCAGGCATATATGACTGTATAGCGCTCCATTTCACCAAATACAACCTGCCCCTGTATGATATGAAAAATTATGATTATTGTTGTCACTCAATATATGTCGAACTAGCAGGATGGTAACCCTTCGCTGCAAGGGATATCCTTTTTTTCAGGGCTGTGAGAGAAACTAAGACTAATTTAAAGCTCAATTAGAGGAACTAAATTATAATGCATCTAGACACCATGTGCAGTTTGGCAAACTGAAGTGGGACCAATCACAGCTACCTGACCTTGAGGATAACACGAGTTATCTCATGAAATTAAAGCAATGCATTTTAAAAAGTGCTACACTAGATTATCTTGAGTTGGGACGTTAAGGCCTGTCCACCCGACACTGAAATGAAATATTTTCTCTCAGCTCTGGCAGCGTCCAGATGTTTAGGCGTGCGCTGGGGAAGACAACAGCATGTGGTTACCAGAAGCTCTGCTGCAGCAGTAGCCAATCATTTACTTGTCTGAGCAACTATCGCCACTAATTAAAGGTTAAATAGCGGCTCATATTTGCAGTGAGACATAAATGAGAAAGCCGTGCATTTTTCTGCTATATAAATGGACCCAGTAACGCATTAGAACGCTGAGTCGGGGGAACTGTTGTTGTAGCCATCGTTTAAACTACATCTCTCACAGACTGTGTGCTATTTCGCTGTAATTAATTAAGGGGTTTCTTCTCTTGTGTTCCAATAGGAGCAAGTGCCCGGTAGAGGGTGGTACAGCGTGAGTAAGGAAAGGTAAAGGAGTTCAATAAAGGTAAAGTCAACTTTGACTGCACCATCCCCCGAGAAACCCATACGCACTGGTTCGTGTGGCAGGCATAAGCCAACCGGTCCCAGAGCAGTAAGTACAGCTGCAGCTGACGATGGGTCGTTAGGAAGAATGGCGCCGAAACGGAAGGTTCAATGACCCGCCAACCCCCTACCCTAAGGGAAGTACCCACACGATAGCTATACGCACCAAGCAAATTTGCCGATTTAGCTCGCCAAGCGCCTTTGAGTAAGGCCGCGCCTGGCCTGGTAATTGTTCTTGGGACCCTCAGCACTACTTTGCAGCACGCAACTTCCGCTGCCCCTACGCTGAGTCCCCAGGCTAGTAGATCAGCAGCACAAACGCGCGCCTGAAATACTCACGAGTGGCACAATTTATCATCACAAAATGAACAATTGCAAAACTTTGCTGCATAAAAGCCTGTAGGAACAACAGCCCTTTGGTTACCGTAGATGGTATTCAGCAGCCGAATGCGTTGCTGCGTCCATTTCAACGCCTGTCAAGCTCACAGCTTACGAAATTTCAATACACTATAAAACTTATTGTCCAGTCTGTAAATAGGGACCCGTCGCGCATTTGTGTACGGTGCTCCGCCTGGAATATGAAGCTAGAATGCCAGCAAAACTAAATTTATGATTGCCAGTCGATCTTGAACACTTTTACAGTGGCATCAACCTCTGAAGAAAGACGACAGTTGGCTTCAGGGTTTAACTCCTTGGAGATTCTCGGTGTTGTCTTTGATGAGAAGCTTACGTTTGAAACGCATATTAGTAGACTCGTGTCTCAATCTTCCAGCTGCTAGTAAGATTGAGCTCATGCGTACCGTAAATTCTGTGTGTGGGGACAAAGATGTAGTTCATAGATTCTTTTATGTTTTTTTTTTGCTTCCAGTGCTGAAATATTGCTCACCGGTCTGAGTTTCGGCTGCTGCATATACTGGACCAACTTGTTAGCTCAGTCAGCAGGCTGTACGTTAAGAATCTGGTGAATCTGTTCCATAGGAGAGGGGTGGCTGAACTCTGTATGTTTTATAAGGTGTACAACAATGAGAGACATTTGTTGTATTCTTCTGCCCATGCCCTCAAGGTCTTTGGGAGAAATATACGTGATGCGGTAGATGGACACTCCTTCACTTGGAGACTGCAAAACTCGTCAGTGCAATCGGTGTTTTCTGCCCTCGGTTTGTTTCAGTCTGGAATTCATTACCGGAATCAGGTTTCGATTGCGTCAGCCTGCAGGCATTTAAGTCAGCTGTAATTGCTTCCTGATGAATTTTCCTTGGCAGCGGTTCGGGTTTCACGGTGTTACATAATGCTCCATTTGGGTTGCATTGCCTGTGGCCGAAGCGTCAAGCTTAAATTTTAGTAATAATAATAATTATTCAGAGGGTAATAAAAACCAGCCTCCATGGCAGTGATAAGAGAAGATGTAAATCTTCATTGCTTGCATTTCAACTTTGGCGAAGCAAGAAGTGCATTCAGTTGTAAGGATGATCCCCTAACGACTCTGCCTATTTTTTTGCAGCCTGGTCTAATCTTCGTCTAGCGATCTCCATAAAAGCGCTAAACAAGCGGCTTATCGGGCATGACGACGTTCGCGTGACCGCACGTTGTGGCAGATCTATGTTGATCGTAGGGCCGAGGCTAGGAGTGTGTATGAGGTGGCCCAGCGTCGTCTGAGGCAGCGTTCCAGGGAGTCTCTGCTGAGTATTAACCATCCACATCGATGGTGGAGTGAGCTAAAGGGTTCAGTGTTCTTTGCTGAACCTTCGTTGCCGCCCTTTGTTGGTCCAGGTGGGGGCATCATTACTGAGCCCTTGGCAAGGGCGGAGCTTTTGTCGGCTCACTTCGACGGGAAGCAGAGCAGAGATGTTATCGTATTGCCCCCTGGATACCACCCTGAACCTCGCTTGACCTCTTTGGCGTTCAGATCTGGTGCAATCAGGGTGTTGAAGGCCTTGATCCGTAAGGAGGTGTGGATCCGGTGGGCATGTTTAGTTTGTTTTATAAGCAGCTAGCTGATATTCTTGCCTGATACAGTTAGGAAGTTTTCCTCGTTGTTGGCGTACTGGGAATATTACTCTTATTCCCAAGGGTCAGGTGTCGCCCTATGTGGCCAACTATCGACCCATCACCCTGACCCCCATTTTGTCGAAGGTGTTCGATAAGTTGATGCTGGTAACCTTGGTCGTTTTGCTGAGGTTACGGGGTTGCTGCCTGCTGGTCAGTTTGCGTGCAGAATTGGCTTGGGCTGTTGTGACGCTCTCTTGTCGGTGTCACACCGTTTACAATCTGAGCTGGATTGTGGGTCGGAAGCACGTCTTGTCCAGTTGGACTTTAGCGCGGCGTTTGACAGGGTTAACCACAAGGGTCTATTATACTAGCTGGAGTCCTTTGGTGTGGGTGGTAGGGTTTTGTCCATCATTCGCGATTTTGTTTCTCAGCGAACGCAGAGTGTGTCTGTTGACGGCGTTTTGAGCGCCTCAGTCGGGGTGGTGTCTGGCATCCCTCAGGGCAGTGTGCTTGGCCCGCTGTTGTTTGTTCTCTATACTAGTGACATGTTCTCTTCTCTCGAAAACATGTTGATCAACTATGCCGACGATTCCACTTTGATGGCAGTGATATCTGCTCCTCGCCTGCGTGATGTTGTGGCTCAGTTCCTGAATAGCGATTTGTCACGCTTTAGGGCATGGTGCTCGGCCTGGAGTATCAAGCTGAATGCCAGTAAGTCAAAGTCGATGATTATCAGTCGGTCTCGGACACTTGTACCGCAGCATCCCCAAGACCTCTAACTACTGTGAAATGAAGTCCTCAGATCGAGGAACCTCTAAGAACCACAACAGAAAGATGAGAAGCTTACTTTTGAGCCGCATATTAGGAGGTTGGTGTCACGAGCCAACAGGCTGTGCGCTGATAATGATCTAGTGAACCTGCCCCACAGGAGAAGGGTAGCAGAGCTATGCATGTTTTATAAGGTGTACAATAATGAGAGGCATTGGTTGCATTCTTCTCTCCCTGCCCTCCAGGTTTTTGGGAGAGCGACTCGTGCTGCGTGCGGAGCGCACTTTGGAGGCTGTCAGATGTCGAACTAATCAGTTTGTCGGTGCTTCGTGCCCTGGTCGGCTAAGGTTTGGAATTTGTTGCCGGCATCTGCTTTTGGTCGTATTGGCGTGCAGGCGTTTAAATCAGCTGTTAATGGTTTTTTGCTGCATTTCCTTTAGCAGCGTTTTGGGCTTCCTGGTGTTGCAAGATGCTTCATTTGGGTTGTATTACCTGTCCGTGGGAGCTCAAGCGTGAAGATTTAATTATAATAATAATTATTAAGTTCGCAACCTAGCCTATTTGTCGCCTTTTTCATTAAGAGCGTGACACGGAAGATGCAAATACATAAACACACGACAGTGTTTATTAGCTATGTTATTTGAATTGATATTCAATAAATTTATCTAAATAGATATTACATAACAACAATACCTATATAAATCCAGTGTACCAAAAAAGACAGGCAGTGCGGTTGTAACGAAGCCGTGTTATTGCTCTTGCTGATGGTACTGATTTTAGGGCAAAAGATGCATCATGTCTGCTGGGTTTATTTTCCAATTACTCAATAAAAGTATCATGTATGATAATTAATTAAAGTTCGAGATCCGTAGAATTTCCATCCTGTTTACAAATGTGGCAATGAATACCCTGAAAATAGAGTCCAGGAAAACGAATTTTTTGGAAATCCTCAGTAGAGTATCTGAACTACCTGCAGTGCCCATATCAGTGTCCAAATTTAGGTAGAGATGAATCTATGTTATGACCTTGCTTGTCCCTCCGTTAGTTAGCTAGCTAGCTACTTGGTTTGTTAGTTTTTTAGTTAATACAAAGTGACGGTTTCATCAATATTAGATAGGGATGAAGAGTTTCACTGTCAGGGACAATAAGGGCCTCTTCGAGGTATCCGTGATACGACCTGCAAAGGGATCAATAGGAGAAAAGGTCAAGTTTAACTTTAACTTGTTACTGCTCGCAGGTCTGAGGTGGAAGATGCACTAAAAGTGCCATATCCAACTAGGTGATGTAAGCATATTAGATTAGATAGCGGACAGTAGACGGACCATCAGACCCTTTCTCATTGAGCATCCTAGACTTATGCTCCGGCCCTCTATGAGATAGTGCCAATCCGTCAGAATATTAGAGATATCTGAGGATGAAAAGAAGACAATGAAGAGAGTAAACTTTGTCAAAGAGTCGAACTTGCGAGCACAATCAATTGCTGCAGATTCGTGGAGCTCAGGGATGTTGAGTAAGTTGGGGTATGTAAGAATATGAATTACAGCGGCGTAGAATCTTTGGCTATTACGAGTTTGGGACTCCTGAAGGGCAATCCAGAGCCGTGGAGGATGTTGCGCCCAGTGTTTGTCAAGACAATTTTTAAACACATTAACTTACTCTGCACCGACAACTTCGGACGGGGATGGAAGTTTATTTCAAATGTTTACTATGAAGTACGAGAAGAACTGCTGGCTGAGAGTAGTTCTTCGATTTTTATGCTTGAGTTGCTGGCCGTTATTTTGCCGGCTAATATTAACGTCTCTGTAAAAAGTCCCGTTCTTGGCACGTCGTTAGAGCCATTCCAGTATTTGAAAGTTTCAATTAGTTAGCCCCTGAGTCGTCTTTGCTCGAGAAAGATGAGGTCCAATTGCCGTAGGTGAGAGAGTTCTGTGGCGTAGTAAGATTCATGAATTAATAAATAGTCCAAATGATGGCATAAGGGGAAACTGAATTCGAATTTTCGGCAACCAAGCTTAGAGAGACTGAGAAATCTCGGTAAAAAGGAACATAAATATATATGCTGAAACCTCAACCATGTGCTCTGTTTTGCAGCCTATAACATTTGAGTGTCTATGGCTTCATAAGTAAGACTCTGTGCCCAAATTGTTACCTGTGCGAACCTGACACTTGATGTATCTATGTTGAAGTAGGCTAGAAGAGGTGCGTTAGGGTAGGCGGGGTGTATTGGGTTAGACGAAGTGCTTTCGGGTAAATGAGGTGCGTCAAGGTAGATCGAATGGATTAGAGGGGACGTGGTGCACCATGTGTGTTGAGTAGTTGATATGCATTAAGGTAGACGAGGCGGCGCGTTATTTGCTGTAGGTCCGACAAGTGCGTTTGGCTAAGGTAAAATATTTTCTAAAGCGTGGCTTGTGTTTTTACTTTTACAAAAGTGACAAAAAAAAAAAAATACTGGCCAACAGGGGAATTTCCATGTGTCCCGCTAGTATCAATAATATTATGAACGATGTTTCCAGAGCGGTGCTGCGGTCAGAAACGCTTGACTGTTATTCTCTGATGCACGGTTAACAGAGTAAACCTTGTGTCCGTGCCGCAAAACGCGTTTGAGTCGTCTTTGCCTGAGTCGCACTAATTCGTCTAATCACCACATATCGATGCCTCTACTCCATTCAAAATTTTGATATCGACGCTCCTACTCTGAACTCTAATCCTTAATTTGTTCTCATCGAAAATGTAATATTTCGTGCATATATAAGCCAAATTATTTGCCTCATCGTTCCCAGATGACAACAGTTAATATTTGAATCTAAGAAATTACAGTATATAATTTTGACTACAGGACCCGCGCTGTCAAAAATGACAGCGAGGAATTTGTGAAGACCGGTCTTGATTATCACCCGCGAGCGAAGCAAGAGAGGTCGTTGATATTACTGTATATCTATAACCAAAGTTTAGCTGATGTTTGTTGTTTTCATAAGCATACAGTAATTCACCGGCGGACTTCAGACCCAATTCAGGCGGAAGCCGCCGGCTTTCCAAATGACAGGTATTTAAGGCGCTTGTGCTATCAAGCGTCAGTTTATTCGGTACTCAGCATTACAGTACTAACATTGTCTACTGCATTCTGTTTGTAGCACTTATTCAGATGTAGACCTCGTACCTTGTCTGCATCTATCAGTAGCTTGCTTGCTACTTATTCTTGGATCATATTTCTTAAGTCTTGTGTAATAATATGCAAATAAACAAGAAGATCTTCACGACGTTCCTTCACCAGCCAGCACTGTAGCCTGATAACATTATTCTGCATTTAGGTTAACTCTCACAACCAGTACGATGACGAAATCAACTAGAACTCACGCACGCACAGAAGTTAAATATAATACAGATATTCTTTTCGTTTACGGGTCGGTTGTATGTCTCTTTGTCTATCTGTTTGTTTGTCCATCCAAAAAGAGGCGAAGGAGTTGAGCCATCATCACAATATTTTTCAGGCAGTCAAGTAAGCTGACTGAGAAGTGAAAAATGCCAAAAAACTTGAGTTAGCTGGCCATCAAAAATGATGAGCTCTTTTCGCGGATGATGGTCTGACGCCACGAGGCGTTCTAGTTTAACATACTTTTGTTGCGAATATGCCTCTGAAGGATATGCTGTAACAACAGACTCAAATTATCATAAGAGGTAAGTGCTCTCTCTTTCAATTCATTTAAGCGGCACAATCATCCTCCACCAAAGGCTGGGGCCCCACAGAAAGCAACAAGCGACGCAATGCTATTTTTACGGGAGTCGTGTTGCAGCAATGCACGGGAGTCGCGAAGCTTCGCAGTTGCGGCGGTGGGGACAGCAGACTGCTGTACCCTCCGTTACAGATTTTCGTGCAACAAATTTGTGGCGTTGCACGTCGCTTGTCTCTCTGGTGGGGCGGCGGCCTTAGGTGATACGCAAAAAAGTTGTACATTAGCAAGCAGCAAAGCAATACTGAATTTATTAATTAAATTTCCGGCCGCGTCTCCTACGGTCCCTACCAATGAGCTTTTGTGTTCAAGCAAAACTGCTCCGTCACAGTGAGACAGCAAACTAAAAAAATACTTGTGTCTATTGCCCGTAAAAATCATCGCATCGTCTGTCCTTCGCTGATCATCTACTGAAGTTATACGTCGTGAACTGAGAGCCAACTTATGTTTCGACGGGTGGAGAAAGTTATAGAGATCAGACTCTATGACATCCCTAAGAGAAGCTGTCAATATCTAATTTTTTTCGATTTCAAGAAGCGTTTTAAGCAAGAAGTGCATTTAGATGGAGGAATAAGGATCTCAATTTTGCTATCTTCTGCAACCTGGTCATCGATCTCCATGAAAACGAAACCTAATTATAAAATTTGTAACCTGGCCTACATTTTGCTTATCTACTTCGTTAAGAGCGTGACACGAAACATACAAATATTTAATCATTTAAATATATAAACTCAGTTATTGGCTGGTATATGCAATAAGTCAGGGTTATCTTTATAATCACGACAAGAGTACGAAAAATATGGGGCAAAGATGAAGAATATTTCATACGAAGAAATGAAGTAGAAACATATATAAGAACAAAAGGGATATGACCGAAGAGAAATAGAAGAACAACAACATAAAGCAGACGCAGAAACAAGGAAACAAGTAATAAATGAAAATAAAAAACTAAAAAAGTATAATATACCACTGATAATAACCTATTCCAAAGCTCTGCCGAATGTGAGACAAATCTTAAGAAAAATTGAAAGACAACCGACTACAATAAGAAGAAATATAATAATAGCATATATATATGGACAATTTGGATACCTAGAAGAAGCGCGAAAACCTAAAAGATTGCCTCACTCACAGGAAACATAGCAAACAATTCGTCAGCTTAGGAAATGGTACTTTCTAATGTAACAATAATGTATTCTCTGTCCATATATGAAAGAAGAAAAACTTTCGAACAACAAAGAAAAAATTATTCTATAAAGGGCTACCTTTCCTGCAAAACAAAAACTCTTATCGAAGGAATACCATGCAAAAACTCAGAAAATTACAAACAGGTGAAACAGGCAACGACCTCCAAATCCGCCACTCACTAACGTTATCTAGAATTAGAACAAGAAGATACGCGGATCCACTGCCTGAGCACTCCCTACAAGAATACTACAAGATTGAGATTTCGAAGTTTTTGGCGTAAAAAAAAAATACACAGCGAAAAATCTTACAGGAAATCAAAAGAGTAACTTTGGAAAAGGAAACTCAATACCCACAGACGTTTTGGAATAAACCGAAATCTTTACTGGAAATGGTATTATAGATACGTTCCACTTGTATATATTATGTTCATCGGAATTTCACTCCCTGCTGATGAAGATAAGTCTGTCTTATCGAACATACCAGCCAGTAATTGAGTTTATTTTACCCTAAAAAGGGAAGAAACAGTGATAAACTATCCTTATATAATAAAACGCTTCGTGTATTTATTTAAACATTTCGTGTCCGCATCTTAAGGAAATAGATGGGCAGAAATTAGGCCAGGTTACAGATTGTGTAGTTAAGTCGCGTTTTCATAAAATTCGATGACCAGATTGCAGAAGATGGCGAAAGTGGGATCCTTAATTATCACCTTCCCTGAATGCACTTCTTGCTTGTGAAATGCTTGTGAAATTTACGCAAAGATATTTGCAGTTTCTAGAGTCTTATTTTATAACTTTTTCTCTCAGGTCACGTAGTATAAATTTAGTAGATCATCAACGAAGCGCTCACGACAGGAGGATTTTTCACGGGCAATACTCGACACTGTTTATTAATTTTTTTGTCGAAAATTGCCCTAAAAATGTTGCCTTAGGTATTTATGCTTTCTTTCTGCAAGCTTATGACAAAATTTTATTGACGTTTGCGGCCAAGCTCACTTGCTCCAAATTCGATCTTGTCCCGTATTTTTTTAACGTGTTCCGTATGAATTAAGAGACTTACCTGTACATATTTTTTAGTTTAGGCGCTGAGTGTAAAATTTATGCAACAAACTATTTTCATATATTTATTGTCCCTTTTTTGTATGTAACTAATTTATATTTTTGTGTATCACGAAGCCACCTTTAATAGTTCTTAAACAAAAAAGTTACCACATCTGTAAGTAAAACACAAAATTTGAATCTCGTAGAATATTATCGGAAGACTGCAATAGGCGAACTAGAAGAAACAATAATAGGTGTTTTTTTCCGCTGTTCTGTTATATAATAATCTATTAAAACTTCTATTTAAACTTGTTGCGTTGTACGCGCAGCAGTAAGGTCGTGACTTGGCTGTAGATAAAAGCTATCATAATTTTCAACAAGAAACTTTGCAGTTCTAAAAGATCCGTAATTTCGTTGCATAAAATTTTAAAGTTAGCATCGGACCACAAGCTTGCAAAACTTTGCGTTAATTGCGTGGAAAGTTTGTCAGCCGACAGCGACTGTAGCGCAGCGGCGTGTTGTGTGCCGACAGCGACTGTGGTGCAGCAGCGTGTTGTGTGCCGACAGCGACTGTAGTGCAGTGGCGTGGTGTGTGCCGACAGCGACTGTAGTGCAGCGGCGTGTTGTGTGCCGACCGCGACTGTAGTGCAGCGGCGTGTTGTGTGCCGACAGCGACTGTAGTGCAGCGGCGTGTTGTGTGCCGACAGCGACTGTAGTGCAGCGGCGTGTTGTGTGCCGACAGCGACTG
>LQNS02000140.1:9142318-9158428 GCA_001587735.2 Parhyale hawaiensis
AGCGGCGTGGTGTGTGCCGACAGCGACTGTGGTGCAGCGGCGTGGTGTGTGCCGACAGCGACTGTGGTGCAGCGGCGTGTTGTGTGCCGACAGCGACTGTGGTGCAGCGGCGTGTTGTGTGTCGGTGCATCACACCATACTGAGGAAGCGAAGATAGATGTACTGTAGAAGTATGTGCTGTACAAAATAAGCAATAGAAGCGTTTAATTTATAAATACATACACTGCACGCCGTGGCGAAGTAAACGCCAGGTTGTATGGTGTATGGAAGATACTGTTGGGATCTATCTGTGCGTCCGTACCCCAAGTGCAGCATCTGTTCGGGAACTCAGAGTTTGTCAGATTGTTGCGGTAAGATCGTGCAATGATGTAAACAATGCTTTTACGCAAGAAATTTAATTCTTTATTGAGCAGTTAGAGAATCGATTGTACGCTTCCATTTGATTCCCAATTACCAAGGGATGTTTTATCCAATCATCAGTTAAGGATTTGACATCATGGTAAAAAAATAAGAAATGATAGTCTATCAATCGCCATGTACTTTGAAACATAGACTTGAAATAGATTACTTGCAGTACCACCCACCTGGCTATAAAATATTAGGGAACCGAGCTTAAGTCAATTTCGCAGAAAGTAGACTACACATAGAAACTCTGAATATTAAACACCGCGGTATCTCCGGTGCAGCTGAGAAACGCTGCACTAAGTCATACCGCGGTTTGAAAAGTTGCCACGTTTCAGCTGCAGAATTTCGGCTTGTGAATTTCCGGTTCAGACGACTGAGCTAGGAAATTGAACTTAGAGAAATTCAAATATTACCTCCGCCAAAGAGGTTATGTTTACGTCGGGTTTGTCTATCTGGCTGTTTGTCTGTCTGTCACCAAGATAAATCGAAATGTTATGGACGGATTTTGACGAAAATTACAGGGATTGGTAGGTATGTTAGGAGGAAAAGTTGATCAACTTTTGGTGAAGATCCGTGCATCTGTTTGTTTGTTTGTTTGTTTGTTTGTGTGTCTGCCTCATTTTCTCAATGCCATAACTCAAAAAGTTATGAGTGGATTTTTATGAAATTCATGTGAGTTGTTGAGTATACTACAAAAAGTAAATGATTAAATTACTTTAATGATCCGTTTGTTTATTTGTTCGTTTGTTTGTCACTGTTTTAATTTAAAGCTTCTTAGCACAATAACTCAAAAATTAATGAATGGATCTTTATGAAATTCGTAGAGGTTGTTAGTAATTTTAAAAGACATGAATGATCAAATTTTGGTGCAAATCGGTTGGTTCGTTTGTATGTTTGACTCATGTTTGTCATAACGTTTGTTAGTAGCATAACTCAATAAGTTATGAACAGATCTTGAAAAAATTGCACAAATTAAGCTGTTATTATTATCAAAAGGCACAAATGATTAGATTTTTGAGTTGATACAAAGTAAATCATTATTTCTGAGCCAATTTGAATTTTTTGCTACCGTTGCCTCGCTTGGTGGAGGTATGCGCTCTCAGAGTGCTCTAGTTTATGGATATTTTTGCTTGAGGGGGATATTAAATATAAAAATAAGTAACTGGTAGATAAATGTTTAAACAAATAGATAGTTATGTTGTGGTTTTTATTGTAGTGTTAAGATTCTTAGCACATTTGAATGAGTAACGTAATAAATGAAAATAATTTTCAGTATTAAAACATGCCATTTTAGATAATTTACATAATAAAGTTTTCGTAGCGTATTTTGAACCGTAACTGTCCAAAGCCTTTCTGTATACGCTAGGCCAAATCTACACGATTATCTAGTCCCTTAAAATTAGGACCACACATTCTCTTGTGATTACCTCCACCAACCATGCTTAGAAGGTTATGTTTTTATTGGAGTTTGTCTGTATCTTTCTTCATCTGTCGCCCCGTTAACTCAAAAAGTTACGGAAGCATCTGCATGGGTTTCGCAGGGATAATTAGCTTTATTAGCAGGAATAAATTACTAACTTTCAGCAATGATCAGTCTATCAGTTTTGTCTGTTTCCTTAGGAACTCAAAAATTACGAACGGATCTTCATGAAGCTTGTAGCAACTGTTGGGAATAATGCAAAGAACAAAATAGACTAAATTTTGCTAATGATCTGCTGGTCCGCCTGCCTTCTTGTCTCACTGTTTGTCTTTTTGTTCGTCAGCAACATTGCTCGGGAAATTATGGACGGTTCTGCATGAAATTTGCACGAACCGTTAGGAATGTCAGAGATACACAGGACCGAATGTTTGTGATGCTCTGTTGGGCTGTTCGTCTCTAGCTGGGATGGCTTCTCTGTTTGTTAAAACGCAACTCAAAATGAAATCCACAGATCTGTATGAAATTTACAGGAGCGGTTAAAAGGGTTACATGGAATTAATAATTACATTCTGGTGATGCCAAAAATCTTGATTCAGAACCAATATGATTTTTTGGTTTGTATTGCTTTTCTTGGCAAAGATGCGCTCTCTCTCAGTGGTGCTATAGTTCTTCATTATTATTGTTGTTATTAAGATGCACTAGACTGGTGACGTGAGGAAGGCGGAAACTCCATATGGTTATAAAACCTCCCCGTAACCAGCGCGGCAGGCGAAAAAGAGAGGATTATAGATAACAGAATAGTTCTGTTTACAGATTGCTTAAAGCCGCCGATACCTGCACCATCAAAAGCAGAGACATGAAGACTACTCCAAACATGCACCTATGTTGGAAGAAACGAACGAAAATACTGGCTTGTGCTGCATCGTGCCGGTTCCAGGACAAACTCATGAAGAACACCAGTACGCCGAGTATACCGCGTTCGAACAAACGGCTCTGGACGAAAAAAATGCCAGTGGATGACTAGGGAAATTACGTATTTGATAGAGAAAGTAGAGAAAGCAGACCCCACCAACTCTCCAACGATGTGCCATATCACAAGGCACATAAGATAATTATCTATATTTGATAAAGGTTTAAACGTTCAGACTTGTTAATTAATGGTGCAAAATAGCAACGCTATTGCTTCTCATGTTCATTTGCACACACAGAAAAGAGTACACTTCTATTAACCTTTAAAAAATGTAACTCAACAGAAGCAGGAATTTATTTTGAGTGACCTTCTTTACGCTAAGAAGTGGTTGCCAGCGTATCTCTCCCTCACTTGGCTGTTTTTTACATGCTCACGTATTTACCACTGCACGGTCTCTTTAATAATTATTATTAAGCCATTAAGTCACTCCATTATATATTTTACTGGAAATGCTTCTGAAGAAATATATTTACATTTGAAGCAATGCTGTTACGTACGGCCGACAGCACAGTGGCAGCAATCGCTGGGTATTAACGTCCTCACATCTACGCCGTCCTTATTTACCTTCTATTCAATTGAGTTAAATATTGCGTCATAAATACTTATTTTATGCTACTAAATGTTAGAATAATTTACAGTGAAATAAGATTATATAAATACAAGGCTACTCAAGAGAACACGGCGTCCAGAGGATGGCAAAACACTCTCGGTTGCTAAGACGCTGCAGCAAATTCTAGCCAGCTACGCCGGAGGTATCAATTTCCAGGTGTACGATAGCCTCCCTCGCGCGGCCACATAATAAGCAACCCAAGCACAAGTTCCGCGTGCTACAGGAAGAGTTTTATAGTCAACAGCAAACGGTGCATCCCCAAAGTTCTCTTGACAATTCTTAACAGCGCCCGAGGCTTGCCTGCGAGAAAACGCATAATGACCGGAACTCCTGAGGTATACGCATATGAGCAACTGCCTTTATGCGATCCTTTTCGGGTAAATTTCTTCCAGTAGCTTGGTCAATATTCTGTCTGTTTAAAAATATTTTGTCAATAGACAGAAAAACTGACAGCCCGACCGCTATCTGAAATATTTACTGTCAGTACACGTGTAACTCATATTATGTTGAAAAAGGATACATTGTTGGATCAAGTGAAGTTGCACTCACTTATAGTTGTTTTTACGACTGATAATATGATACCCTGGCGAAGAAATGAACAGAAGAGAAAATAAGAGAAATAGTTGTGCTTCTGAATAAACGACTGTTAAGAAAACTACTTTGCGATAGTCTACTCAGGAATTTTGGGTGTCTTCTGTTAACGGGGACATAATTCGTACACAAAAGTATAAATTTTATACGGTAGCGTTATAACAGTAGTAACACCTGTACATATAGCTAAATTTTATTTAACTCTCTCGCTAATGATAGTACACCTGCTCAATACTGGTAGTGTTCTTAGGCTATAACTCCTGTGTAAAATAAATTTTGTACATATCTTTCAATCATTTTGGTAGTGTGAACTATGGCATTATAATCCCCTGTAACTAATATATATTTGGTGACTACTTGCCCCAGACAAAAAGTTATATCACTTGTAGGCGCACGATTCATGCTGGCTGGCGCGCCATAAAGTACTAACTCCAATTTCTATTAGCTCTATTTAGCAAACTAAAAAGTGTGAATAATGTATTATTTTAGAAAATTTTACACATTTTTTTATCCAAGTGTTCAACTACGAGGCAAGAATAAATACCTGTAGAACATTAATATGAAAGGCCAAAACGAGTGTTGTTTAAAAGTGGTATCAGTTGGAGCTGTATGCTCTTCGGTATACACTATACATACCGTAGTTTGAGAACATAGGCTGCTCTGTCAAGCTTCGGTTAATATGTATATATTTATACAGTGTGTATATGTGAATTTCTTAATATATACGTTGACACCCAATGTGTTCATACTAAAGGAGTTTTCAAAAGTCTTCTATGTTTTTCGCTTAATATACCCCAAACTTTCGAACTATTAAACATAGCCAAGGATGTTGTAATGGGAGGAGAGCGCCTCAGCTCTTTTTCGGCGAGTGCACAAATGGCTGAATCCGATGGCGGGAACTGGCATTTGGACCCCTAAACTGGCTGAAATGCTCTCAGTGAGAAGACCGTGGTGAGCACACAAGGAAGACACAGATAGGCAATTCTTCAATATTTTTGCAAGAAAATTGTCTCTGGATATTGACGTCACACCTTATTATAAATTTTCGGTGGAACACGGGTGGCATATGATAGCCATGCACACAGTCGAGAAAAGAATAGGAGCATTCAAGAAGCAACCGCGCTGCTCGAGCGTCTAGGGCGTTTTTAGGCTGGCAACATCGACCTCGTTCCCAAAAAAGATTTACCCGAGCAGTGCGCGCTTCGCCGCTATTGCCTGACCGTGTTCCCCAGTTATTCCCGGTCTTGGCGAAAGTAACAGAATATTACTGTTTTGGACAAGCGCGACAAAGCGCGCACTGCTCGGGTGAATCTTTTTCGGAGCGAGGTCGATGTTGCCAGCCTGAAAACGCCCTTGGCGACCGAGCAGGGTGGTAGCCTCTCGAATGCGCCTCTTCTTTTCTCGACTGTTTGCGGCGCTACCATATGCCACCCGTGTTCCACCGAAAATTTTTAATAGGACAGTGCTCACTTTGTTACTTTTTCATCATAAGTTGGTATACAGGATACAAGTTTCATCTACAGAGCTCCATCCGCTTGAAATTTCGTCGATTGTTAATGGCTATACAACTGAACCCAGGACTCCTTTCTATACTGGATCCGTGAGGCATTGCCGCCCTCCGATCGGAAACGCCCCTCAACCATTTCAGGGGAAATATTTATTTAATACGCTCCCGTAGGGTAAATAGAGAGGGTGCACTCCACCCATTACAACCTCCAATTACTATTTGAACATAGTCCGTCTTCAGGGAAACCAAACTTCAAACTCATCGGTAGTACTACTAAGTTAGCATCCGAAAGCTCTCTCATGGCTAACGATTAAGAAAAAAGTTATAATATACCGCAAAACAATAAAATTTGGAGCGTAGAATGAAAGTTCATTTCTTGTGAGATGAAAAACATGGCAGTAAGCTTCAGAAAACTGAACGTGTCTTATAAATTAATTTGGATTACAATGACAGTGAAAAGCATATAGAAATCGTCTCGATTTTGGATTTTATTCACTTCATAATTTTGGAGGCTTGATTGCCATTTCATGATTATAAGACTGTAAATAATTATTCACTACACTGCCGGATACAAGGGGAGGGGGGCATTCCATACAAAATGCCCCTCACACAGAAAATGATACCGAACAATTTATAAGAACAGGTACATGAAACAAGGTGTTTAATTGTGATTTGAAAGAAGATATTTTAGCATGACTATTGGTGCTGAGCACATTTTCTTGACCATTTCCTATTTTCTCAGTTTTCCCAGTGAAGAAGATTTGTATGCCGAAAGACACTTGAAGTTGTAGCCACCTGAAGCCAGAAGGCGGCAGGAATTTTCCTATATTGAAGACAATTCGCGCTGATTGTTCATCAGCACTTACTGTGTCTAACATAACCTTAATACTTCTCGTGTATGTGGTGTTTGGTACTTGGTGTGTTGTTGAATTACTTCTTTTGAAAACAGTGATGCTATAGAATTTGGGGAGTATTTAGTCAAAATATGTTTGCAGGCTGCTAATTTATGATTACCAATATTCTTTGATCAACGTTCTGGAATTGGATATAAATCTTAGTCAAAGATGATGATCAGGCGAATTTAACGCAAGCTAGTACACTCATAAAAAATAAAAGGTGTTTCCAAGTGAGTTGGACTCCATGACTCCATTTTCTATATATCCTTAGCTACGTATCAAAGATCACCTTTATTATTTTCGCTTGTGGTTATACATTTGTCACTGATGAGCCTCGGTAGCTGCATAGCCACTGCAAACAACCCAGATTAATATGATTATTATATTTGACTAGAGTGCCCGCGCTGTCAATAATGACAGTGAAGAATTTGTGAAGACCCGCCTTGTGTTGCCTGTAGCATCATCGCAATGATATTAAGGCAGAGCCTAAATGTATAGATGGGAGCTCCCTGTCTGGGTAGTGCCGCGTGTTGACGGGATCTTCACGATTTCTGAGGTTATTGTTGAGCTCCCTTCTATACATGTAAGGCTCTTATTAACTTCCTTGTATAAGATGCTGCGCAACTGCCAACTCGAATTAGGGAACCGTACAGATAAGCGTGCAAGGCTGAACAAAACCAAGCTTTCTTTTGGTAATACACAAAACAGCGATGTTTTTGCTCGAAGTCAATATTGCTTCTAATAAATACGGAACTCTGTATCCAAGATACTCAAGGGTGACATATAACTCGGACTCTGAAAATTTTTCCTCAGGAGATAGCTTGTTCTGTTGAAAGAGGAACCCAAAAAAGTGAAGAAAATAATTTGCTGCCTAGAAATCATCGTGGTCTTTACTCGTCTGCTGACCGCTCAAGAATATCTTACCAGTTGCATCGATCATTACCAAACTGAGAAAATAAGAGCATCAGCTGAAGCTTGAATGAAGGAAATCTCAGATGAGAGTACACAACACGACGGAAGAGATTGTTCAGAGAAGCTGTATGCATCTACATAGAGTGGACTACAACATTGTGAAAGAAGTACCGGAATCAGACATACGGTTAGAGTGCCATCATATGTAACCTAGAATATTTTTTGCCAATCAGTTTGTTATGAAGCTTGGCAGTATGGCCACAGTCTTCAAGCAAATGAATTCACCGATGAAACCAGGAAGGCCAGAGCTAATTTTTGCCTATCTATTTCGTTAAGAGCGTGACACGAAACCTATAAATAAATAAACATATAAATATATAAAGACACGACGGTCATTCTTAGTATTAAATTACTTCTTTATGGAATCAAGTTGAAAATCATGGCTAAAGAAATTATACGCAAGCCTCAAGGAAAAATATGAGCGGCAGCAAATGATTGCCGAAAAGTTACATGCTTGCTTGATGAGCGTGTCTAATACTGGCAGTATTGCTGAAACATAAAACAGTTCCTACAATGGCACACAAATATGTTAATTTAGAGAATACTACGTTTGAATAAAGAAGTGTGATATTCGAAGACATAGCATGGGTTTGCTTCTCACGATATCTCAAACATACCAAACTATGCTTTTCGCATGTTGCTCACGTATAAAGTAATCCAAGAGCCACACAGATCCCCATAAATAGGAGGCGGCCAAATTCTATGACACAACAAAAATTCCATATCTTCATCGCCTTCAGAAATGAACTGCCAATCCCAGAACCATATGAAAGCGAAACAATCCTGATAATTCTTTATGTAGTAGATTTGGCAAAAAATATGTAATAAACCGTTTACCAGATTCTCCGGATAGAAAGAAGCACCGACGTAACTATAATAATTGTTAAACTTCCAAGAAAGAAGCCTTAATTTAACCCAAGAGTCGCATCAAACGGTGACTGGACATTTCTGTTATTAGATTTCGCACGACATCGCGTTTATGTAACCACGCAGTGCACACGCTTTCTGAATAAAAGTAAAATTACTAGTGCGGCAGTAAAATCATCTGTTGGGCATTCAGATGAGCTGGTTTTGACGTAAAAGGTAAAGTCAACTTTGACTGCACCCTCCAATGGGATACCCCAGACACATTGGTTTGTGTTGCAAATATAACCCAACTGGCCCCAGAGGAGTAAGTACAGCTGCAGTCGACCACGGGTCGCTAAAAACTATGGAAGGTTCAACGACCCGAGCCCAGGCAGGTGCGCCCACACAGCTCCGCATACCAAGCAATTGCCGACTCAGCATTCCGGTTGCCAAACAGGCTCGATCCTAGTACCTCTAGCATATGAGTCAGACACGCATGGCACGCTGCTGTTGTGAGTATGCGTCATTATTAATAAAACAACTGAGCTAAGCGAGTTTGCGTCAGCTGGGAAACTCGCATTGGTTGTTGATAGTTTTGTGAGAAGTGTTCATGCCATGGAGTTGCCGAGTGCCTGTGGTGCTGATCCAAGTACTGAGCCCATAGAGCTGATTACGAAGTTATACGAAGCTTACTTCTCTGCTTTTCCTCTTAAGCGTGTGCAGCCTAAGCCACCTAGAGTAAAATGGTCCACAAAAGAAATAAAAATTCTTGTTAAGAAAAAGCATAAGTTATATAGTCTACAGCGACGCAATATCATTAGCAAGCATTCTTATACTTCTTACGGAAACGCATTAAGCTGTCTAATCAGGTGTGTCAAAAAAGTATATTATCTGAATGCATTTAATCAAGTTACAGGTAGCCAGCAGAACACGTGGAAAATTGTTAACGACCTTCTCAGTGGTGGGGTTGTTAACTCTGTCCGAGAGATTACTGTAAGTGGGAGAATCATTCGAGGGGTTGATCTGGCTAATTACCTAAACGACCACTTCTCTACAGTAGGTAATAACTTAGCTCAACATTTGTCTAACAATGTGCAATAGGTATAGCAACCCTAGTCCAACTGTTATTGATCAGTGCTATATTCTACCAGCTACGGGTATTGAAATTTACAATATTTTGAGCGCAATAAAACAGAAGCGGCTAGATAAAAAAGAAATACAATGAGCAATATAGTTTTTCAGGGGCTTGTCTCTAAATTTTTCCTGTATTGCTTTGCAGTTTTTATCTTTTCTGCGATTTGGAGACAATAAAACTGTAATAAAGTGTAAAAGAACTCAAAAAGATACGAACGGATCATTGTGAAATGTTCAGGAATCGTTATAAATGTTGAAGAGCACCGCAATGAGGTAAATTTTGATGCTGTTTGGTCATTCTGTTTGTGTGTTTGTCTAATTCTTGTCTTGTGTCGGAACACTACTCAAAAAGTTTACGATGGATCACCAAGTAACTTTAAAAAGCTGTTATCACTGCCAAGAGGCACAAATTGTCAAATTTTGGTGGTGGTAATGATAGAAAGGAAATCTTAGTTTCAGGAACAACTAAAATTTTTCGTTACCATTGGTTTGATTGGCGGAGGGATGCGTTCACACAATACTCTAGTTAATTTACTCATTGTTTTAATGTCCCTGTTAGATTTGCTTTTTTTTAATCTTGAGCAGTTTTTATGATCCTTACTCTCAGTATTTTTTTTTTATGCAAATGTGATTAACAATAATTGTGGCGGTGTTGGTGTTTTTTTTTTTGGCCGTGGGAATTACATTCCTCACTGGATCCAACTCTTTCATAGGTATGAAACGAAGGCACATATGATTTTTTTTAAAAATTAGGCTTAGCTTTTTAAAGAGACTTCCCCCTTAATATTCAGCTTCGGCGCCAGGAACTATTTGTTAGGGGGAGGGCTGGAAGACGGCTGTAGTACATAGAATATGGAGGGGCTTCACAAAATATACAAACATACAAGATGGGTAAATGATCAAATTGAAGGACGAAAGGTTGCGGGGCTTGGCTCAATGAGGAAGGGGGAGGGGAGACTTGGCTGAATATGGATCGTGGGAGGGCGCGGGGCTTGGCTCAGGTGGGGGAGGTTGGCCCCGAGGCTGATGCCCCCCCCCCCCACGCAAGTGATTCACTAATGATACCTAAATGATTGACCTTATATTGTTTTCGTGTTCTTTTACTCTTTCTGGAACTTACTTGCGCGTTTCCCCAATGTAGACTGCATCACATTATTTACAATTAAGTTGATAAACAACATAATTTCTCTCAAGGGCGGCTGCAGACGAGAGTCGGAACTTAAAAACTTTTCATGTTCTTGGAACAAAAGTTTCTGTGGCTGTGACTACAACTTAACCTGTTGGAGCATCGCTTTAAATTATACCACGTTGTGAATTGAAATCCTTTCAAATTAAGAGAGATATTTGAAACTGTGTAAATGGAACCTGCCGCAGTGAAGTGGCTACAGGAGCGGCTCCAAATTTTTTAGCAATTTTTCCACTTTGCATGCAGTACTAGGCAAGACGAAGCCGTCCCCGCGGTAACGTAATCGGACGAGTAAGGAGAAACGTTCCCGCGTTTCGACTCTCGTCTGCAGCCGCCTTACAAGTGGGCATTTATCTTTACTATTATTCAAATATTTGCGCAACGTATTGGCGACTCTAATATTATGCCACTTTGGAACAGATTTTGCTTTCTCTGTGGTTTTGGGAAAAAAATACTTTTCTCAGAGCACGTGTGTGACTACAATACTACTAGAGCCCTGATTTATTGTAGTTTACGGCGTTAGTGCCATAAAAGCTATAAGTGCAATAATTGCAATGTGAACTATAAATGCAATATATCAGTCCGTGTTCACGTGTCCCTCATCGCAACGCGTTCAGTCAAACTTATGGACGTTGCGCGTTGATGCGAAAGAAGCAGCTGCAGCAATTGCGGCAGACTGAAGGATGAAGCATGTCCTTTTTTGAATGCGCTGCGTCATTAAGCTCAGTGAAAAGAACCTATACATAGTAAATTTATCCTCTGCAGCGTTCACAGATCATGGACAAGTAAACAAAAAAAATGTTCTTTTCTCGTCATTTTAATGATCAGAATCACTGCACTCCCATTTAAGACAAGAAAACTAGAAAACCTGAAAATGTTGTAAGAACACGGACGCCAACTTTTATATGGAAGCCCAACTGATTACTCTGTACTGATTTCTCTTCTATCGGTTTATCAGGCTATAAATATTTTGGAAATAGGCTGTTCCCATCAAAATCAGGCTATAATAATATTGGCTACGAATGTGTCTTCAAACCTATTCGAAATATAAGCGAAAATGTAAGGAAACAATATTGTAACTGAACGCGCGGCGTCATTCATTTGAATAAAGGACACTTCTACGTGTGGACTGAGGCAGAAAAAGTTGACGCACGGCTCGTGTTCATTTTCGTGATTGAACGCGTTACGATGAGGGACGTGTGAACTTGCCCTTAGATAACATAAATATAGCATTTATAGCTTACGTAGTAGTATGAAGTCATGTAACATTTATTATCATTGAAAATGTGACTTCATATTATCATTGATAATACATGCCAGGTGTCACAAGACTTCATACGCTATGACAAGTGATTCCCTTATAAATTATTGTTCAATGTTATTGTTGGGGTAAAACTATAATTGAGTTGCAAAACCTCAAAATCTGACTAGTAAATTTTGTAATCGTTTTCGTTCGAGGAACAGGTAAAGCGAGATATCTGCAAGAATCATTCTCGCCATTGTTAAGAATTGTCAAGTAGCATGAGTGCAATGTATGCTTAACAAGTGGTATTTGGAACTGATATACAATAAGTTTCTGTTGATCCACTGACATGCTATTCCCCTTTGCTATCCGACCTTTTTTGGTCCCTTCAGTTTTTTACTGCATTTGTCTTTTCCTTGTTTCCTATTTCTTCCACCCCTATTACTTAAGTGCAATAAGAGCGTTTTAGGAGCAATAATAGCAAATTTTAGGTGTAATGAGAACAATTTTTAGGGGCAATAGAAGCAAGTTTTAGGAGCTACAACTGCAATATTTTAAACGCAATAAATCCGGGCTCAAATTACTACTGTATTACTTCAACTAAGAAAAGACTCCGGCAATGTTTCGTACCGAACGATCGCCGTCCATCGGCGCAACTCTGCAGGACTCCACATGGGAGTTCCGCTCCGTGTTTCCCTTCCTTCGTAAAATGGCCCATTTCAAAAATCGTCAGCTTAAGAAGTCGATTAATTTCTACACGGGAGCTCGAAAGCTACTTGTAGTCTGAATCCGCCAATTTGTGAACCCAAAGCTCCCTTTGGAACAGCCAAATCCTCTTGCTTGAGAACCACATTTGTAGGACAAAGAATGCTTCTGTATAGACGAGCGGTTCCCAGCTTTTTTTTATATACACTCCACGTAATCGTTTCTCCACTGCCCCTCTCCACTGCTTGGCAATATATAAGTTTTCTTTTCCCTGAATTATTGAAAAATGTACTCCCATTCTCCTGGTACAGCATACTGTACTCTCAATTCATAATTACACATACACATAAACACAGGTATTCTTTATGAATTTATTCATGCTGTATACACTTTATACCGTATATTATAGACTAGCGCTTTCAGGATAACTTTGAGTAACAGCGAAAAAAATCTTTAGTAGCTCATTTGCAAATTGTCTTCCTTAACTATCAAAATTGCACAGCTGTGCATGGGGGCGTGCTCCCCACTTTGGGAATCGCTGGTATATAGACTAACTGTTAGCTCCTGATACCTGTGGAAGAAGTAGAAGTACAGTATATACGAGTACATACATAGTACCTGGAGCTTTAATACAGAGCATCATGCTCATTTTTATGGATCGAATGACCTCCTATGGCTCCAGAAGCTACAGCAGCTTTGACTGAGCAAGTCTTTTTGTTGGCTGCGCCCAGACCGTCCACATGACCCATAATAACCAATCGTTCAATATTGCACGCCAGTTTTGACTAAGCAATGTCTTAATGTGGCAGAATGGTGACCAGCCATAAAGCGTGCAAGGGTTTCTTTTCGAGACTGAGTTAATACTGCATATTGCAAAACTGTTCACGTATAACTGGGAACGCAGATCACAGTAAAAACTGTCCCATTTTTTTTAATAACGCCTCTGTCTCGCTTAAGAGCCGAGCAGAGACTCGCGAGCGTCTAACTGTGAAACTTCTTGAAGATCCGTTCCTAAGTTTCCTTTAACTTCCCGCAAATAACGACGGCCCAAACTTCCGATATTTTAGTAATTTCAAAGTATATTATTTCGCTCGTCGAATGGGCTCTCCTCGAGCGTGCGTTGCCCCCTGCGACGAAGAGATTGTCTATGAACGTACTTTGGTGCCGCTAAAGCGCCGCTGTCATCCAACAATAATTGCTTAAGGATTGCGCGGACTTGCGGTAATCGCCTGCAAGGCCGCGCAATCAGTGGCGTCTGATCGAGGGGTCCCTGAGCCTTTGGATCCTAGAGATTGCTATCATATAAAGAAGGGGAACCTCACCCTTGAAATTCTTCTGTCCGCGATTCAATGAGGCATCAATTTTCACAAGGATAACACCATTGGTAACTTGCCTAAAGGGATACAATGGACGCTTGTATACCTTCATCATACTTATAAAGTCTTGATGTCATTAGAGCTTAGCTAGCAACAGATTTCCAAACGCGTGCTTTTGAAGTCTCACAAGCAACGGTGGCCCGTACGTATTTGTGTCACGGTCACGTCAACTGCCGCTCGGTCACGTGTGAGTCCATCGCAAATTAAATGTAAACGATGTAGTATATCCTTCCGCAACCGGAAACACTCACAAACACTACACCGCACCCAATTCACGCGCACACGTAGCTCCATGCACACGCACACACCTCAGCAGTCACTCATCACTATGGTAACAAATCCAGCAGGGAGGCTGGAGCGATCTCTGCCAACAGGCCGGAGGCTCCTCCATTGCCATGGCTACGGGCTGTGGGGCGCAAGAGATGCAGACTCCCTTGAGAGATAACAGCTTTCAGCCGTCGGCCGACCTTCTCTGTACGCAGTGAACGTTAGCACAGTGTTTATATATACNGGCCGGAGGCTCCTCCATTGCCATGGCTACGGGCTGTGGGGCGCAAGAGATGCAGACTCCCTTGAGAGATAACAGCTTTCAGCCGTCGGCCGACCTTCTCTGTACGCAGTGAACGTTAGCACAGTGTTTATATATACGCCGGGTTCTGCCCGATAAAATCATCCAAAGAGATACCGAATTTGGGTGATATGTTGTACAGTAATTAGGTCTTTTCCCTGCTGCGTTATATTGAGGTCGTCTCCATTTTGTTGCGGCATTCAAACCAAAGTGTAACTCTTTAAGTGCTTGAACGCACATACTGACCAACTCTAATAGCAAAAAGAAAAAGGTTAGCCACACAGTAATGCTACCACGAGATTGGTAGCACATATAGGAGAGGTGCGATTGACAAAGAGAGCTCTATACTGGAAAGCAAAAGGCACAAAACATTTCAATCAATCAACTTTATTAGGTACTCACAGGGGTGGTACAATAGTTATATTAAACATAGCTGATCACTAGACTTAAATTAAATACAGAGAGCGCTTGATAGCCTTAGTACACGTTATACCGCATTCCGGCTCATTGTTTGGCCTCTGTTTGGTAAGAGTATGCGCTGCCATCGGCTATGCATATTTGACAGTCTGTAGAAAAGGCCATCGCAGACCACGTTTATCAGCGAATTAGTTGATTTTTCTATCCTGTTTTGGAGACTATAAGCACATTTCCTTGTTCTGACCTTCAGACGGTCAGTATACTTATGAGCAAATATCACACTAGCACTGTGTAAGTCCAAGGACATCATAGTCCCACTGTACAAGGCATTAGTGAGGCCACACTTAGAATTTGCTGTTCAATTCTGGTCGCCGCATCTCTGTAATGATATCGATAACATGGAAAGAGTCCAACGCAGCGCAACGAAATTGATACCTCAGCTGAAAAACAAGTCGTATGAAGTCGCCTAAAAGAAGTGGGTTTGATCTTTCTCGAGCAAAGACGACTCAGGTTGCAACTAATAGAAACATTCAAGTACTTGAATGGTTTCAATGACGTACCCATAACGGGACTCTTTGAAAGAGACCTTAATGATCGCTTGCGAAACAACGGTCAAAAACTGAAGCATAAAGCTCGAAGAACAATCTTAAGTCAGCAGTTCTTTCCCTATTTCATTGTCAGCATTTGGAATAGACTACCTTCCGATGTTGTTTCTGTGGAGTCGGTCAACTCGTTTAAAAATCGTCTTGACATACACTGGGAGAGATATCCTCCTCAGCTAAGAACTCCTCNGAGTCGCAAGCACTTAACGACCAAAGCTTCCCAGGCCATTTTATGCTGACTTCTTCTCACTTCCACTCCATCTATATATTTAAGCTCCGTATATCAGCGGCAATCGATCATGCTTTTGAGCATTCACGGCGGAGATTCTTCTCCCCCTTTGTTTTTATTTTTTATTTTCTCTTTCTCTTTTTTCTTCCGTTTTTTCTCCTTTCGTTTCCCCAATCCTCTATATCCTACTAACATGATGGCAATAGCTCAAAGAGGCCGGGGTGTTAGTCCCGGTGTCTCTTTGGGAATGGGCCTCTTGGTTCGTCTACTGCCGCCTAGCTAATCTAATCTATAGGACGTAGGTACATTCATAAGCCGGCGAAATATGTCATTATAAGCCACACGTAAGCGCCCAATGGTCTTCTGCTTAAAGTTCGACCAAAGCGAGTTACAGTACATAGGGTAACAATAGCTACGAAACAACTGTCACTTG
>LQNS02000140.1:9159999-9184343 GCA_001587735.2 Parhyale hawaiensis
CAGAAAGCGATAGATTTATTTTGAGTGAGTTTGTTGGACAACTTTTCTGCTCTGATCTCGTTTTCTCGCCTACGTACTTGCTTGAGCGCTATGCGACACAGATTGTGTAGCCTATTTTTTGTCGGTAATTTCGTCGGTAATTTCAGTGAAGGAATGAAAGAATACGGCAAATGCGGCACATGTACAGAAACTATTAGTCATGGCTCACTTTTTGGGAGCAACTAGGCGCTCCACAGACTAGGTCACTTACGGATGTCGGCGATCCAGCTCCATGACACGAAAGAGAAACAAGGATATTTACTTAACAATGCAAAATGACATTACACAGAGCTCGCGACCAGATGCAACGAACGATTGCTGTGGTAAAGAACTCGTACAGCTCGCGTATACGAGCCGGGGTCCGTGTGACAACTACGGATCCACAAAATAACTGGCACAGTTGTGGTCATGGATGCTACCGATAAACTTGGGTTCTTGTGACAAATTTTCTCTGACGCCAGCTGATACTGGAATAATCTCGACCCACTCGCTCAACGGTTCTACAAATGCGAACTCGATTTACTCACTTCGTTAGAAGAAATCTGGTCCGAGGTGCTTTAACTTGCCCAGAATTTCAATGATGAGCATTTGGTTCGTCAATTTGGATCTAGTTTCATGTGTTAATCGGAAACCGGTTAAGCTTCTATCCTCTCCCACAGCAGGGGACAGAAGAGGCCCGCGCTAGTTAATTTCTGAGGCCTGCGGTCCTCGTGTCCTGCGGGAGGTATAGACTCGACAGGTCTGCACACAGAGTTTGGCACCAGCAATTTAGCAATAGTTACAATAAAACAAAACAAGTGCCAATGACTTAAAATTGCTTTACTTTTTCAAACGTGCATAGTATATATTGCAGGAAGATGAATCCCATCTAACGAGACATTTTATTTGCTTTGGAACTAGCCTCCGAGTTTTCATCTAAACTTTATTCTGCATTTGTTAATGCGAATGTCAATTCAGAGTAGCGTTCCTGTCGATACCTCACTTGCTGCACCACTACATTGCCTTGTGCCACAATTTCAAGAAATTGCACCGGTCCTACTCATTTGATGCCGGAAGAATACTGTAAATAACGTTAGAGAAGCCTTTGAGTTAAGTTTCAGTACAGTGGCGCAGCGTACACTGCCCCAGTGGATACACACTCTGCGACTTTTGAGCTGAAAGTCTTCCATTAGAATATATAATTTGACAAGTTTCTGTCCATATACTCGGAGCTGAGGCAGGTCAGGGACTCGATCTCCAGCTTACCAAGCGTAGCGCGTGATAAGATAGTAGTCCTCCACTTCGAGTTCCTGACTCAACCCTTACTAGAAACCGTCACAAATGAAAACATTTTGTTTTGCCAATTATTTTAGTATTAGATCTCAATTCGAGTAAAATGTTTTCATTTGTGACGGTTCTGGTCGTTACTTTTATTTTGCGACAGCGTAAAAAAGCAGACCTAGATTTCTTGAACTCTTACTATATACCGTATATATCATATAGTATGGACCAGGCAAATACTTTTGTCTACAATAGAGTAAGAGTGGTCAACCGTGTACACTGTTCCTTGTGTCATATTGAGAACGGGTTCCATTACGACCAAAGTAGCAGACACTGTGTGTGTCGAATTAGCAGTCACCTCTGTTTTTTCCTGAAATGCACATTATTCATTCCGTTGAAACCAGATATTTTCGAATGATAATAACTCCTGTCAGCATGGATAATATCGGTTAAAACTTTAGGACAGCATTTAAACATTGCCTATGTCTTGATTACTACGAACAGCCTTATGCTGAAATTTTTGCAAATAATAGTAATGGTCCATTGTAAAAAGGTGCATACAAATGAATTACTGTATTGAACCAGAGCGCCTCGTATCGTAGGACCATTACACGCGATGAGGGGAGGAGGCTAGGGGGCTGAAAGTGCTGACTTAGCAGTTTTAGCATTTTTCACATCTAGGTCAACCCACTTGACTGCCTGTATAAGATTGTAATGAATGACAGCTCGATTCCTTCTGGAAGTTCTTTCGGTGGAATAACATACATGCAAATACAGTATATATAATCACATACGAGGTGAAAACATTATCGCCTCACCCATTTCAGTCGCGGATGATGAAAACGTATGGAAACATCAAGGACAGAGAACAAAATTGTACTTAAATGTAGTTATTATATTTTGAAGCGAATAAAAATAATTATTTTAATCTATCCGGTGGTCAAAAATGACGGCGAAAAATTCATAGTATTTCTACAATGGCACATAGTCGTAACTATCACAGCCAACTTGAAGGAATATGGGAGATGAGCGCTTTCTATTAGAGAGTGCAACACTTCCTGTCCTTAACTGGTATGTTGAAATGAAAAATGCATAAGCATAGAACACACCATACATTGACTGGACACTGAAATTTTGGATCTGGAGGCCGATTTACGTAAATGTTAATCAACTGAGTTCTAATAATCACAGAGACCTCAAACAAAAAATAATTTCTTTGTCGTAACGTAGGGACTGTGTTGCAGAGCAGGGAATCTAAATTCACAATCATATATCTTCAGTAGGCAGTATATATCATACCTTTGGACGCCAAAAATAATTGAAAATTCATCACAATTTTTAGGAATATTAAAATTTTATGGAAAAAATCGGCGCATAGAAACTACATGTAATGTACTTTAATATCGCATTCAATTGAGTATTTTTGCAATGACGGATTTAAAGCAATAACCTCAGAAATTGATGTATGTAGAGCATTCGGTATAGAGCTCGATCGTCCCTATAGCCGCAAGGAAAGGAAGGTTAAAAAATCCCAGTAATACTGAAGAACCTGATTAAAGCCGCAGTAATACTACAGAATAAAACCACATTGGTAGCCATGAAATGCCAGATCATTTCTTGGCAGTCAGTACTTCATCACTTCACTGCTGCCAGGGCTTCATCACTTCATGTCTGCAAGCTGCTCCGACTCACCCTTCTGCTCTGCTGTCTGTTCTCGTCATCTCACTTAACCCGTATACCAAATAAATTTCATCAACTTTTTCATCAGCTGTTTACTTGGCATTTCATTGCAAATCGAGCATATCACAAATTTGAGAAGCTTCTGTTCTACAAAATGAGACTGTTTATTTCACAGACAATTGCGAAATAGTTTTACAATTCGGCAAATATCAAAGAATGTCATATATCAAAGAATGTCATAAACAGTTGCTCTACGTAATTACACTTCAAGCCTCAATATTTTTGTGAATTTGTTGCATATAGAAGTTTTAGAAGTATGTATGTACAGGTTTGCCGGTTATAACTGAATGTAATACAGTTAACTCTAATAGCTGAAAAAAGTATGAAAAATTAATGGGAGAACATATAAAAATGCGTCCATACAATCAGGCCGAATTAAATCTGCCTTAGGGGCCAGCATCTAGTCAATGCATGGTGTGGTCTATTGCATAAGTTATAATAAGCAGTCAAACATTACTCATAATATGAACTTCTACTCTGTATCACGGATGGGTCATGATATCGTAAAAATTGAAAGTTTTCGCTCAAGCGCCAAGCAAAAGTTGTATCAACGAATGAAATCAAGTTGGAAAAATAACTGATGCAACAAAATTTTGGGGAGAAAAAGTAAAAATCAATAAGAATGAGAGTGCTAAGAAGCGCTATGGATAGATATCTTCACTGATTCGATTTCAAAATTGACCAAGCAAGAAATGTATTCAAATAGGAGCTAAACGGATACTTATGCAATCTTATGCAGCCTGGACTATATTTTTCTGCCCTTGAATCCCTTCTCATTGGCCACCGGCTGTTGCTTGATAGGCGTATGAGCCTTGTGAAGGTGGGTTGTGGGAACCCTCATGCGAGAAGATGCGTATGAAAGGTGGATGAGCTCCATCGAGCGAACGGCAACCAGAGAGGAGATCACCTGGCTATTGCCATAGCCGTACGCCTGGCATTCCACAGTCAGCTCCTCTCCCTACCTCTCGATGGTGCAATCGAGTCTCTTCTCCCTTTTCTTTTTTCTTTCTTTCTCTTCTTTTTTGCACTTTTTTGTTTTTTCCTCTGTGCTAATCTCGCGCTGTGAGCGGCAGGGCCATGGGTAGTTAGTGGAGGTATACCCACATATCCACCGTGACTGTCGTCTCCCATAACCTGGTGAACCTGGGGCTGTGCAAGCCTTACTCGGTAAGCACCTCTTCCGAGTGAACCGTCTTTTTGCCTCTGCTTGTTATTTGTAAATGGGATTCTATCTTTCTTCTCCTTTGTATATTTCTGTATTTATCTGTGTATTACTGCATATATATATATATATATGTTTTTTTACTTCTTTCTTTTGCTTCTCTGTGGGGATGTTGAGCGTAACCCGGGCCCTGGTCGGGCTCGGGGTGTCGTCTCCTCTATTGTAATATTAGAGGACTGCATGCGAACCTCACGGAGCTCGACTACCGTATGTGTCCCGTGGTGTGGATGTCGTGTGCTGTTCCGAGACGTTATTGACTGGCAGATGGCAAGACGCTGAGCTTGTCTTGGCGGGTTTTCAGTTCCCTTTTCGCAGGCCGTGGGGTTCGGGGCCTGGATTCCGTGGAATGGCCGTCTATGTCCGGAGTGGGTTCTGCGGTTACCAGCAGTCAATGCACGAATGCGCCTGTCATGAAATCATTGTTGTAAGGGCGTGTGGCCGACTGAATAATTTTTATTTATTCTCCTTATATCGGAGCCCTGCAACTGATGATGCTCTTTATGACTGTTTGTTGACAGTGATGGCCTCGATCCAGAGTACGGATCCTAAGTCAGCTTTTGTTTTTGTGGGAGATTCAATGTACACCACAGGGACTGGTTGGGATCTGCATCACCGACTGATTGCCATTATGTAGCTGCGTTGGACTTTTGCACATTGTCTAGTTGTGTGCAGCTAGTTCGTGGGTCCACGCATATTACTGGTAACTGTCTCGACTTCATTATGACTAATGTCCCAGACTTGATGACGGTGTCAGTTGGCTCTCCTATTGACTCTTCAGACCACTCACATCTAGTTGTGTCCTTGGACCTGAACCAGATTTTTCCTGTGGTAGACACTAGGAGAGTGGTGATCGTTAAGAGCAGGGATAACTGGTTGGCTATTACTCGGGCAGTAAGGGCGTTACCTTGGCGCCTGATTATTCATAGCGTGGAACCTGTCTCTGAGCTTAATGGCTTGACTGTGTCCATTTTGGAGAGGTTTGTCCCTAAGAGGACTATTCTTGTGAGGTCTCGGGAGAAGCCGTAGTTTGACGACCAGTGTCGGTTAACTTTCGAAGCTAAACAAACGGCTTATCGGGCATAGCGGCGCTCGCGGGACCACACGCTGTGGTAGACCTCTGTTGATCGTAGGCTCAGGCTAAGCGTGTGTATGAGGAAGCACAACGCAGTCTGAGGCACCGTTCCATGGAGTCTCTGCTGAGTATTGACCATCTTCATCGTTAGTGGAGTGAGCTAAAGGGTTCAGTGTTCGGTGTTGAACCTTCGTTGTCGCCCCTTGTTGGTCCCGGTGGAGGTATGTATCATTACTGATCCTTTGGCAAGGGAGGAGCTTTTGTCGGCTCACTTCGATGGGAAGCAGAGCAGAGATGTGTTCTCATTGCCTCATGGATGCTACCCTGAACCTCGCTTGACCTCTTTGGCGTTCAGATCTGGTACAATCAAGGTGTTGCTTGAGGTCCTTGATCCGTATGGAGGTGTGGACCCGATGGGCATGTTTCCTTTGTTTTGTAAGCAGCCGGCTGACGTTCTTGCCCCCAAGCTAGCAGTGATATTCCTGCGCCTGATACGGTTAGGAAATTTTCCTCGCCGTTGGCGTTCTGGGCATATTACTCCCATTCCATAGGGTCCAGTGTCGCCAACTATCGACCCACCACACTGACGCCGATTTCGTCGGAGGTGTTCGAGAAATTGATCGCTCGTAAGCTTGGTCGTTTTGCTGAGGTTTCGGGGTTGCTGCCTGCTGGTCAGTTTGCGTACAGAACTGGCTTGGGTTGTTGTGGCGCTCTATTATCGGTATCACACCATTTACAGTATGCGCTGGATTGTAGGTGGAGGCACGTTTTGTCCAGTTGGACTTTAGCGCGGCGTTTGACAGGGTTGATGACAGGGGTCTATTATACGAGCTGGAATCCTTTGGTGTGGGTGGCAGGGTTCTGTCAATCATTTGCGAATTTGTTTCTGAGCGAACGCAGAGTGTGTCTGTTGACGGCGTTTGGAGCGGCTCGGTCGCGGTGGTGTCTGGTGTCCCTCAGGATAGTGTGCTTGGCCCGCTGTTGTTCGTTCTGTATACTAGTAATAAGTTCTCTTCGCTTGAAAACACGATGATCAACTATGACGACGATTCCACTTTCATAGCAGAGATACCTGCTCCTCGTATGCATAATGCTGTCGCCCAGTCTCTGAATAGAAATTTGTCACGCATTAGTGCATGGTGCTCGGCGTGGAGTATGAAGCTGAATGCCAGTATGACCAAGTCGAAGATTGTCAGTCGGTCTCGGACACCTGTTCTGCAGCATCCCCAAATGAAGATTGATTACACTTCGTTTCAGAAGTCTAGCTCCTTGGAGATTCTTGGTGTTGTCTCTGATGAGAAGCTTACTTTTGAGCCGCATATTAGGAGGTTAGTGTCAGGTGCTTCCACTAAGATTGGGCTCCTGCGTAAGGTGAATTCTGTATTTGGTGACAGTGAGGTTGTCCGCAGATTTTTTTATGCTTCTTTGCTGCCTGTCTTGGAGTATTGCTCACCGGTTTGGGCTTCAACTGGTGACACTCACTTGCGTGTGTTGGACCGACTTCTTAGTTCAGCCAGCAGGCTGTGCGCTGATAATGATCTGGTGCACTTGTCCCACCGGAGAAGGGTAGCCGAGCTCTGTATGTTTTATAAGGTGTACAACAATGAGAGGCATTGGTTGTATTCTTCTCTCCCTGCCCTCAAGGTCCTTAGGAGCGAGACACGTGCTGTGTGCGGAGCGCACTCTTTCACGTTGGAGGATGTTGGATGTCCAACTAATCAGTTTGGTCGGTGCTTCGTGCCCTGGTCGGTTAACACGTTAACTGCGGCAGCCACAAACCGGGGGTAAGCAGCAGTGCGGGAGATTACAAGTCGTGACACGTTAGTTAAACTTAGTTTGGCTGCAGCCCTCGACCTGTGCGGTTCTGTGCTTATCTATGGAGGTGAATTCAAAGATTTAAGATCTTAAAAATACGTGTCCACTAGTAGGAAGATGACCTGAGTGACCCACATGTGGGCACGCCGCAGTTAACGTGTTAAGGTTTGGAATTTGTTGCCGTCATCGGCTTTCGGTCGTATTGGCCTGCAGGCATTTAAGTCAGCTGTTAATGGATTTTTGCTGGATTTCCTTTAGCAGCGTCTTGGGCTTCCCGGTGTTGCAAGATGCTTTATTTGGGTTGTATTACCTGTCCGTGGGAACTCAAGCGTGAAGTTAAAGTAATAACTAGAGCACTCTGAGAGCGCATACCTCCGCCAAGCGCGGCAACGGTAGCAAAAAATTCAAATTGGTTCTGAAACCATAATTTTTTGTTTGTATAAATTCCAAAATCTAATCATTTGTGCCTTTTGATAGAAATAACAGCTAGTGCAATTTTTTTGAAGATCTGTTGACAACTTTTTGAGTTACACTGCAAACAAACCTGAAGACAAACATGAGTCAAACATACAAATGAACAAACCGATCGGCACCAAAATTTAATCATTTATATCTTTTAACATTAATAATAACCCTTATAAATTTTTCAAAAAGATTCATCATTATTTTTTTAAGTTATTGTGCTAACAAGCATAAAATTAAAATCAGTGACATACGAACGAACTAACTGATCATTACCAAAATTTTGTCATCTACTGTTTGTCATTATCCTAACAACTCATGTTAATTTTATAAGAATCCATCCATAAGTTTTTGAGTCATGGCATTGAGAAAAATGAGGCAGACAAAAAAACGGATGGACATATCTTCACCAAAAGTGAATAATTTGTTCCTCCTAACATACCTAACAATTCCTGTAAATTTAGTTCAAATCGGTTCATAACTTTTTGAGTTATCTTGGTGACAGACAGACATAGAGACAGATAAACACGATGAAAACATAACCGCATTGGCTGAGGTCATAATAATAACTTAGTTTCATCATAGACTACTTGACAGGATGGCCTAGACTAATTTTCGCGTACCTGTTTTCTTCAAGCGAGGCAGAAGACAGACAGATAAACTGATAAATACACATCGATCATTATTATATCGCATATTTATCTTGTGTGAATAAATCCTTAAACTTTCACCAACCTTTATACTTCCGTGAGCAGGACTGTACACGCTGAAGACATTCATTAAGTAATTTTCCTTGTATCTGTTGAAGATGTTCTTATACATAACAGCAACAACTCTTATAAGCAAATAAACTTGACTTAAATACTCACGGGAGACGTCAAGACATCACATGCATTATAGAAAAATGCTGATCACTAGAGTTGCATCAAAACAAATAATACCCAATATTATCGTTTCATACTAGACTATATTGCAGCCCACTCTTGTTATATATTGTACAGGGGGATGAAAGGAGAAATCCCATGACTAAAAAACAACATCCCAAGATCTACTGAAGCAAACTAAAGTCGTGATTAGTGTAGACTCCAACAATAGCAAGAAAGCTCACCTCGCATAGAAAACCACATGAACAATAGGCAGCAGCGGCACAGTGCCACACTGGCAAGCGTCGACCTTGTATAAGGAAGGCACAGCAATACTCCACCGCAACGAAGGTTTACTGATAATTTCAATTGTCACTTCACAGCATTCGAATGCGTTGCTGTCTGAGGAAACAACAAAAAGGAGCACTGCTTTTTGAGACAATATTTGCTAAAATTTTGAAATCACATGAGATACTGCACTAGTGACACTGGCCAAGCCCAAGGAGCTTCTAGAGTATAGAGGAGGAGAGAAACCTATGGCCCATTCACAGATTTGCCAGCGAGTCACCAGCTCTGAAACACGTTCATGAATCTCACTGGTGGAAGTGATTGGCAACCAGTGAGTTTCGCGGGGAGTAGCAGACAAACCGAGTTACTGATATGCGATTGGTGCATACGTGACTGGCTGACAGCCATAAGAGACTCTTCAGCTTCAGGGACGAGGCTCCTAGTCCTCTCATTTCTATAGAAGCTCCTTGGCTAAGCCAGAGAATACGACAGTAAACATTTTGTCGAAACTTTTGGTAGATACGCTGTCGTGTTTTCAAGGACAGTGCGAAGTCTTCAAACGTGGTGAATTGAAAACACAGGACATAAGACTATCATCTGCAGCGGGCCTAAGAGATCTTTCAGACACTTTTATATAGAAGTAACCAACTACTGAAAATCATTCCACCGGCCTCATCTTCCATCACTATCACAATTGTACTGGTCTTTTTGACCGGTTCGTTCAGAAGATAACTGTTAGAAAAGGTCGAAACTTTGCCTTTACCTTCTGTACTCATACACGACGTTAGTACGTTTTGGCGGAAGTGCATTGTTGCGGCCGTTTCTTCTGACGAGCTGACGGACGTTACAACTTTTGTAGTAGATGAGAGCCGCAGTTTGTCGGTTCTGCGGTGCTGTTTTTTTTTTGCACTCTACACATGTTTACCTCCACAAAGGAGGTTTTTTTTGAGTTTGCTTATTTGTCAGTCTGTTTGTCACTAAGATAATTCAAAAGGTTATGGAGGGATTTTTACGCAATATACATGGATTGTTAAGTACGTTAGGAGAACCAGATGATTAACTTTTGGTGAAGATCCGTCCAATTAACAATTTCTTTGTTCGTCTGCCTCTTTTTTTTCTCCATAGCATAACTCAAAAAGTTACTAACCATTCCTTATAAAATTCGCAGGAATTATTGAAGTTGCTACTAGGAGCAAATAACCAAACTATTGTGTTGATATGTTTGTCCCTTTGTTTATCTCTATGTTTGTTTCTATGTTTGTTAGTAACATATCAAGTTATGAACGGATATTCTTGAAATTTATAGGAATTGTTAGAAATTAAAGACACAAATGATCCAATTTTGGTGATTATCGGTTCGTCTCTTTGTGTGGTTCACTCTTGTTTGTCAAAATGTTCGTCAGAATATAACTAAAAAATTTACGGTCGGATCTTCAAGCAAAATGCAGTTGTTATTACTGCCAAGGGCACAAATGACCAAAATTTTGGTAACAATAAATGCAAATCCTAATTTCAGGACCAATTTGAGCTTTTCGTTCATATTGCCCTGTGTGGCTGAGATATGCGCCCTCAGAATGCTCTGGTGTTTTTTATTATCAATATGAGCTCTCTTTCATCTTTTTTAGTAGGCCGCAGACACTTGGTTCCATAGAAAACTGCGCATATAAGCGACAACAGCCCGTTTATGTAATAATGGTTTTAGTTTTATTTTTTATTTATTTTATTATTATTACTATTTTTTTTTTCTTCCATTCCGCCCTAGGGGTAGATGCCTTTCCCCTGCCGAAATATTGAGGGTCCCAAGTGCCTTCTCCGTAGGACATGTTGCAGCTTGCCGCAGTTCCTGCTGACGAGATTTTTTTATTCTTTTCTAAAGTTAGATAGGCTCTCAATACTCCCCCTCTGTTTCGGGAGGTGGGCCGCTCATTGAGGGGGCCGACCTATACCACGAGGCCTCAACCTTCTCCCGTACATGCAGAGGACCATGGAAGAGACCGTCTGCACGGGCGTAAAGTAATCGAACTGTGTAATCAGAGATAGAATGAAAACGTTTAACAAAATCTGGCCAATCTTGTTGCATTTTACATGGTTTAGTATGTCAAGTTTTTAGTATTACATTTTCCTCATTTTTATCATAGAATGAAAACGTTAAGCAAAATCTAGCGTCTGGCAAATTCTGTTCCGTGTGTTAGCTTTAAGAATAAAGATAAAAACACTCATGTTACGGTGTTAGCTTTAAGACTAAGAATTAAACACTAGGGGTTCTGCTTTGCTAAAAATTCTTAAAGTAACCGTGACAGACACTCTGTCGAGCATAGTAAACATCTTAGTTAATTCATATCTTCTAACGTGATCTCTGATTGCTTTTCTTTTCTAATGCCCCCACAGGCCGTTTTTCACCAATAAATCTTTGTCTAACACAAATAGGGAAATCACGGTTATATAATGAAACAAATTGGAAATGTGCAGCGTCTCTTTCACTGTAATATAATATATCTATTCTATTTTATTTCAAATTTTTCATTATTATTTCTTGTAATACATGTCCGTTTCACATTCACTCCTGAATATGGTTAGCTGGTCTATAAATTCTACATTTTCCATTGCTCTTTTCTCCTCCTTTTTTTAAAATCCCTGTTTATTAATACGCAACGACTTGCCCTAGCCCACTTTAGGCTGCATACTGAATTTCATACTCTAATAAAAATAATAGTAATAAACTTTTTTACCCCAGCTCTGTGTAACCAACGCTCTTCTCAACGGAAAATAGTGTCAATATCATCATCTCCTTATTGAGATGCAGGCATTGCACTTGTAGATCTTTGCAAACTTAATGCCAATTGTCTCTTATGTTATTTTTAGTATTATCCTTATGTTAGTACTAAGCATTAAAACCTCAGGATGCTGTGTCCTAACCTTGTTGAACACAGTCTCCATATGAGAAATAAATGTTTTTTGTTTGCTTGTTTGTTTGTTTGTTTGAACTACATACATTCTGCGTGGCCACAGAAGTCGCATTTTTTGCTAGCTATTATTTCGACACAGCTCGGCTTTTGCGCAAGCTTAGTGGAATTGCATGGAAGGGAGTCTAGCAAAGGTACGGCTGTGGTTCTCATTTGTTGTGGCCTTTGACGAGCCAAACATGCTTCGGGGCCGCGACATAATTAAAGAGACAATCTAATCAAGTCCGTTCCAAAGCGATGTCGAATCAAAATGCAATTTTGCTATAGGCAAAACTGATTTTTGTAGAGAAACGCAAAATGAATCAATTGCCTCCGCAAACAGTACATGTAGCTTGAAATTGACTTGGGTGTAACGCTGATAATAGCTGTTAAAGGGCTACAGCTCCGACATATGTCAAGGCACTGCACTGCCTCCCATCATTGCAGTGTCTGTAAACACTGCACTGTCTCCGAACTCCCCACCTCCACCAAAAATAACACTCGGAGGTTGGTATGTGTTGTTACCGTTAACAGTCAAACTCATTGCAGCAAACATACCGTCATATATTTCACCGTAAAACTAGAACTAGACCAGTTCTAAAACCTTTCTAGAATGATGTTCATACTCCCCTCTTCCTCAAACTTTTTGCATTTGTGAACCATCCTCTCCCAGTGGTCCCCTGTTTACTCCAGCATGGGCTCAGCCATAGGCCTGCTTGAACCATCATGCAGACTGGAGCCGTTTTCATTTTAAAATTGCTCCCTTTCCACTGAGATTGCTTGTTGCAATTATTATATTTTGCAGAAGTGATAGGTGTACAGTATACGCTTTGTTGAAATAGTTGCAGCCGGAGCTGTTCAACAATCGCATTGGAAGCTGTAGCGTTCTTCATGTAGTCGCATTTATCAAATTCACAAGTGTTACAGCGAGTTCCCAGTGCTGGGCATTTGTAATGATAGTGCGCGATTCTGTGCCCTCTGTGACTGCAAAAACAGATCGCAGTATTTTTATTACTTTCGATCAATTCAACGGTCGAGACTTATATTGTTTTCAATTCGGCGATTCCTCAATTCAAAATTCTGTTTTTAATAACAATTTTTTTCGCCGTGCGGGGGGGGGGCAGGGTTGTCCAGTGATCTGATTTGTTACTTGCCGCGTCTGCTATACCGGCCGCACGCGGGCTGATCAGTCTAAAATATCAAATTATATTTGAGTGCGAAATTCATTTTACTCAACCTCCATAGAAAAATCGAGAAACTTATATCCTCAGTTTTACCACTCTGAACGCACCTCGCCCGTGTACATTTTCGGATACAGCAGTTACAAAGAGTGGAAATAAGAGGTAGGAGGCTCATCAGAGCACTTCTCACGCTCCCAGCTTTATAACCCCGCTTTCGCTGCCGTTCCCGCAGCAAGCGAACTTCAGAACCTAATACAGTGCTAACAGCTTAACTTGGCACATAATAACTAGTACTTGAGCTAAAAAAATAGCCCATATATTCGTTTGCATGTAGGCTAATTGGCAGTCGCCACCTCTAACCCATGTCGGTTGGAAGACTTCTTCTGTCCACCTGGTCACATCTTGGTAACGGTAACTGACCTTCTGTTCCCTTGCAGCGCTCAATCAACGTAAACTGTTTACAATTCTGTGGAATGTCAACGACTGCTCAGTGTTTCTCAAAACACTGCAAATATAGACCCGAAGTACCTGACATTACATTGTGACTGTGAGCAATTAAATCAGTATACAGAAGAAGATCCCACTGTGGACTTACCACGGCGATTCGTTCTACGATACGTCGGAATTCAATTTTTAACAAAAGTCGGAGCATATTTTGCACAGTATAGATGTACGTAGAAAAGCACCAAAGTCATCATTCAATCACCTATGCTAACGCGATAAATACCTTCAGGGCAACCGTCGTAGGTTGACCATAATTTCTTCAATGGTTAATGGGAGATTACGTCCAATCCATGAGACGTCGTAGGTCGAGATCATCGTAAGCCGAGTACCTCCTGTAGTTCGCAGGACCGCATTCCCAGCGGAATCGCATCCTCATACCCTTCAGTGCTTAATAAGGTTGAGTTTTTAGCATAATACGGAAGATTATATTTTGCAAAATACTTTTGCAACCAAAAACGCTCTTCATTCAGGAACAAGTTTTTCGGACTGCTTTCCAAAACCGGCAAAACTAGTGTCTATTAGTTACAGTAATGCAATTTTGAGCATGTACACGTTCAAGAGAATTAATTAACTGCCAAGGGACCTACGTATCAAAGAGTTCACGAGTTTGATCTGATAACCCTTGTTGTCGAAAAATTGTACTTGTGAATTTTAGGACCACACAGATCGCAGTTGTACCCGAGCCCCACTTTATCCCCCTCCCCAGTCTGTTGTGCGCAACCACTGACGACGGTGTGACGTTGCAATTAGGCGGGACAACTTTCGTATTTTAGCCCAAGGCTGTCACTTCTTAGATGTGAAAGTTTTAGATCCTTTGCTTCTTATGCGATTTGAACCAAGCCTCAAGGACCAAATCAATGCTTTCTCGATTGCAATTGTAAACACTTAGGGCATGTTCGGCTGGGCGTCGAAATTAAGCCTTTGAGGCTTCACTTGTCCGAAACTTTAGAGCAAATCCTTAGCTTTGCAACTTTGAGTCGTGCTGCATGTCTTAGAAGCGCGCCGATTACCCTCAGCTGGGTGAAAATTCCCTTTTTCGGAGCAAAACTGAGTCTTTGGGAGTCTCAAGGACAACCGAATTAGGGCCACTGCCTGAAACTCAACTTAACATGAACTAACTTGAAATTTTGGACAAGTCAAGCCTCGTAAGCTTAATTTTGGCGTCCAATCGAATGCGCCCTTAAGCTGTTTTTCTATTATTTTTTATCTTCTTCGTTATGTAATGCTAGAGTGCCCGCGCTATCAAAAACGACAACGAAAAATTGTGTTGATCCTGCTTCATTGATTATGCTTTCCTCCATACAATATTGCCAACTTTAAAGTTCATCCAGATGAGGGTTCACGGCTTCATAATTACTGTGCATCGCCACTATTTTCTTTCACTGACACATAAAACTTAATTACTTTTGCAGTCAGTTCAGCTAAACTCAAAATAATTGATTCGACTTGATATCATGGATACGCTAGGATATCATATTTGTCAGTTTTTTGAAAGCTGTTTCGTCGACGATTGCATCAAAGTTGGAGGAATAGCTGATGCAACGAAATTATCCCTGGGAAGAAACTAAGAATCAAGATGCATGAGAGTGCTAATGGAAGCTGTAGATATCTTAAGTTCTTTGATTTCAACTTCGGTTATGCAAAAAGTGCATTCAAATATAAGGTCGCCCTATATTTTGCCATAGATTCGTTGTATTCAGAAGGTAATACACGTACGAATCAGACTCTATGGCAGCGCTAGGAGAATCTTTAGATATCTTCATTATTTGAACTTCATCTATCGCTGATTAAGATGCGTTTGCCATCTATTGCAACCTGGTTTATTTTCTATCAATTGTTTCTCAATGAAACCTGACAGGGTGACCACAGTCTCTAACCTGGCCTAAGTTTCGCCTGTCTGATTTTCTAATGCGTGACAGAAAATGGACAGATAAACAAACAGCTAAGAGAAACTGTAACACATTGTTTCAGTTTCAGGGAGTGTTTCAAGCAAAAACTGCATTCATATAGAGGGATAAGGATTTCACTTTGGCCATCTTCTACAATTTGGTCATCGATCTCCATAAAACCACAACCCAAGGAGCTTCAATAGAGGGGAGGGAGCCAGGATCCTCGTCCGTGAAGCTCAAGAGTCTGGTATGGCTGTAGCAAGTCACCGTATGCACCAATCGCATATCAGTAAAGAGTCGCGTCTGACTGCAGCCAGTCGCCGTAGGCATCAATCGCATACCATTACATCGCTTTGTGTGCAGCTCCCCCATCATTTTTACCAATGAGTTTCATGAACGTGCCTCACAGCCACACCTGATCTGGCTGACTCGCTGGCGAGCCTGAGGGTGCCAGCACACCAAAAAACTGTAAGCGAGCAAGCAAGAAAGACGGAATTCATCAACATGGATACGTGCGAGAGTAAACACACTGAAAGAGAGCAAGCGAGCGAGAGAGAAAGACTGAAGCTAGTGTCAAGCGAGAAACCGGGTTGGACTCGCTTTCACGCTAAAGGGCCAGCGAGACCGGCCCAGAGATAGGTTACGGGTGTGCCCGTGAGTGACCGCCGCGTCAATGTGCTGCGAGACGTGAACATGACAGATGTGTGGTTCAGTTCTTCCAGCCTGAACACTGAATATCTGGTATTCGAAGTTTACGCTGTGTCGTGCCTTTAGAACTCAAAAGGGTCCGACGCACAGCAACAGAATTCACGTTTCAAAGCAATAGGATGAAATATGAATGAAATTCAACTTTAACTGCCGTCCTAGAGACGTCTTTCGGTGTGCGATAGTTCTCGCCTCTCATCATTCAGTCTCTCTTGTTTTCGCGCTTCCAGTCTTTCGGTGTGCAGGCTGCCTGAGTTTTAGCGGCATGGTTCCCTCCTCCCTATTGAAGCTACTTGACGCAACCTAATCTGCAACCTGGCCTATTTTTTGCCTACTTCTTCAAGTGGGAAATACGAAACATACAAGTATAGAAACAAATAAGCACGCGACGGTGTTTATTATATTGTTTGATTGCGAATCGCTTCTTCTTAATCCCGCAGATGGGGCTAAGATTACTTCACGTTCTAGTATCATAAGAATTCCTTTTGTCTGAGTCTTCACAATTTAAGAAAATACCTAGCCTTATATTTTAAAATCAACAGACCAGTTGAAAATATTGTATAATGTCTCTGATTATAGGCACATATGAACTTCAGAGATCGTCTGAAAGTTTTCCTGGAGCAATGTAAACAATAGAACAGAGCAGAACTTTCTAAGCTCTCATTTATTGCAAACTTAAGATGATATCCGACATAATCTACTGACACCTGTCCAGTCATCTGATTTTACGACAATATTTAGTATTTTTTTCGCGGACACTCTGCCGTGGGTGTGCAGGCGCAGCAAGATGTTCGAATATTTGGCACGGGAAACGAAGGGCAATACTACCGACCCAACGTTCCAAAGTTATCAGTTAGGATTTTACAGTACCCCGTGAAGTAGTTTTCGGCGATGTTTTAACCATAAAAAAACGACACTCGTTCTACTCCGCATAAGACATCGGATAACATAGGCAGTTCCAAAGGTATCTTGTTAATTACTTTTACTGTGTACAAATATAGACACATACAGGGCGAAAAGATTGCCACATCTCTCAGTTCGTTTAACGGGTGAGAACAGATATTTTTGGTCAACCTACAGACATTGACACTCACTGGTATCTATCTGAACTACAGCTCCTGAGTCTCAAATTACCTCACAAGATTAGCAGACATTCTGCTTTTTTACTCCAATTTCCCAAAGACCAGCTCAAAAGTTCCCTTTTAAGAAGCCCTTGTTGCGCAATCACAAGCTGCTCGTGCTCAGCAGCGAGCTGCTGGTTTAATTTATCACGTAAATATTGACTATGTAATTTCCCTAGGGAAGATACCCCAACAAGAGACCGAGTGGGCAAACGAGGCGAGTCGCGTGATTTCCAGTTTCTTATCCCGCCTTAAGTAGCAAAAAGCAATGAGTCGATCTGCGGTGGACGCCCAGGGAAACCTGTCGTCTGCCCAGAGCTGCTAATTGAGCTCGTAGAACTGAAGGACGAACGGCGTAATTTCACCAACTTCTGCATCCAGTTTTCCCAGAGGGAATATTAGAGATATCGACACTTCATCATNAGGGAAACCTGTCGTCTGCCCAGAGCTGCTAATTGAGCTCGTAGAACTGAAGGACGAACGGCGTAATTTCACCAACTTCTGCATCCAGTTTTCCCAGAGGGAATATTAGAGATATCGACACTTCATCATTAAACGTATGGTGTGTTATATATGCAATACTGCACTAATGTATCCGACTGTCAGATAGGACGACAAAGAAATTGCCGGCTACTTCCTCCGAAGATAAAGAAGGGAGATTTGTACTGCTTCGGTAATGAACGACACACTAAAATTGCAAACATTAGGTATAAAACAGTGCAGTTGACCGCACTCGGATTGGTTAAAATTTGCTGGTGAGGGCTAGTTAATTTCTTATTATTTTTTCATTAGTAAACTCATTTTCCCTAAAGGAATATCTATTCTTCAGTTCAGTGACATGTGCCATTTTAGTTGATTTTTAGAATGCAATCAGGCATCAGTTAAAACATCAGTTGTATCAGTTTATCAATAACGCCGAATGATATTATGTGAAGCGAAATGTTCTGCTCCAACGATATGCTCCTAGACCGCAACAGTACTTGACTCTTAGGTCCAAGTGGCCTCGACGCTGGCGGCCAAAATGGGGAAAATGGGATTTTCTCATGAGCTATTATGAACATGTCCAAACACGGTCATGCTGGCAAGCGCCCAAGTGCGTCCCCGCCGAATCCAAGATATCTTCTCCGCAAGAAATATATTGGGTACCTTGGAATTTTTTTTCTTCAGTATTAGATTGGGGGAAAAGAATAGCTCTTGAGAAAATCTCATTTTTTGCGTTGCCGACTTTTGGCCGCCAGCGTCAGACCTAAGAGTCAAGTACTGTTGCGGTCCATGATAAGCTATATCATCAGTGATAGAAATATTGCAGGGAAAATAATTGCTGAAACGAAACTCTCCTCTTCTTCGAGGTGCTATACATACTATACTCTGAAATGTTCTTCGTATAGTCAATTTATGGATCGCAAATTCAGAGCAACTAAAGTTTTTGACGTGGGAAGAAATTAAAATTTTGGATCTAAGAGAGTGCGAAGACATACTTCAGATATTCTTCTTGCTTGGATTTCACAATTTGGCAGCGCTCAATGCTCATTCAGTTCAGAGGCTTCCTGAGCTTTGCCACGGTCTGCAACCTGGCTCTGTTGCATGGGAACTGAAAGACGAAATCGAGGGTTTAGAGCCAGAAGTGGCTATGTCCATTTGTGGCGAAATCGGATTCCTCTCACCAATTGGGTGCCCGTGAGGTATATTTTTAGCGCCACAAGTATCTATGCCATATTATCTTCATTAAGAAGATACATGGCATGGAAAGAGATGGCATAGGCACCCGTGACACTAAAAATATACCTTATCGGCACCCACTTTGGGAGAGGAACCAGATTTTGCCAAAAATGGACATAGTCACTTGTGGCTCTATGCCCTCGAAATTAAACAAGGTTTAAGATTATGGCAGAATGGTAGAGATTTCCTAAATTTAATACACTTCTTGCTTGACTTTTTTGAAATCCAAACTAACAAACATGTATTTCTCATATAGTTGCTGTGTTCAACATATTAAGGGCACAGCACTTCAAGATTTTTACTTTTAATACTAATATAAGAGAGAATTAGCATTTGATCTGTAGTTTCACTGGTACAATGCCAACATGTTCTTAAGGAGATGGTAGAAACACTAATTTCCCTCAAGAAAGACGCTGGTTTAGCACAGTTGATGCGGAAAAATGCAATGAGAATAGGAAATACAATTTGCATAACACAACAAACTATGGCAAAATATTATAAATTTCTAAACGATACGCATGCAAAATTTTTAGAGCTTCGCAAAAGAGGTATGTGAAATTTAGAGAGACAGACCAGTCAAAAAGACGTCTGAGGGATCTCTTGACACTCTCATGGATCCTTTTTTCCCTTCTTCTCTCTCCAATGGATTCACAGTGGATTCACAGTTAAAGGAACAACGGGTGCGATATTCTTCTCAATGGAGCGAAATACTCGGGCATTTCACCGCAGACGTTATTTTTCTTCCTCTTAAATTGATGCCTCTGGTGATGCAGCTTTTCGGGCGAGCGAAAGAGTTAGACTGAAGTGATACTTTGGCATGTCAGTGATACACTGAGGCACTCCAGTTTTTGAGTGATGTTTGACTGTCTCATTGTTAGGAGCTACAACACTGCATGTCAACGAACGAAGAGAAGAATTGTATACACGCAGAAAAGTATGTTCTTTACGATAAAAAACACCGGGTTTGTTATCACTAACGAAGTAATATTTTAGCTACAAAGCAATAATAATTCATCGTAAAAGACACTGTTGTTCATCACAACGATCTTGTTCATCTGCTGTTCATCACAACGCTCTTGTTCATCTGCTGTTCATCACAACGCTCTTGTTCATCTGCTGTTCATCACAACGCTCTTGTTCATCTGTTGTTCATCACAGACAATATGAATTGACGCAAATTCAAACGACAAGGTAGTTTACAGTTAACTAATTTTGCTTAATGACAGACAACCATTTTTCTGTGCGTATATAGTTCACCACGCCGTCAAAAATGAAGGTTAAGAGTACGCATTGGCTTCATTCTTTTTGGCTTGCAAACGGCAACGAAGCGATGAACACAAGAAGTGGTAGAAATTTAATCACAGTTGTATTCTATCTGCAGACTGGTGTACACGGAGAGAACCGTGTAAAAATGGTAAAAATTTGAACTTCAAGTGCGACATCTACTCTGAGTAGACAGTGTCATCTCTTCTGAAGACATTTTACTAAAAAAATAGAATAGTAAGGAGAATCAATCAAAACGAAGCAAACGCAATCCTAATAGAGTGACTGATTTGAAAAAAAATTGCGTACTTCTATTGTACATGCAAACAATCGAGAGCAACAGGCTATTTACAACAGAGTCCTTTCATCTGCCGAGCTCAAGAGACAGGTCCAGAAGTACAAGCAATATCTTGAGCTCATTACAGAACTTATTTGCTGCGGAGTTGAGGCTTGCTGCTCACCTACTTGACGTTCAGCAAATAAATTTTCTCCAAATTAATCCTTCAGATCAGGACGAAGGGACCAAGCAAGCAAGAACCAACAAACTGTGTATTATTATGAGTACTATATAATAAATCACGTTGTGTTTTTATTTATTTATGAATATATTTATATCTTCGCTTTTACGCTCTATGGGAATAAAGATAGGAAGAAATTCAAGTGTTGAAGATGGTATCTTGGATACGGGCGTATGTCGTGCTCGGGGACTGTAGCAGAGGGACCTGAGCTCGCCTGCATGACTGTGTTTCGTCATGTTGAAAGGGTGCTACTTGACTGAGCCATATAATATATATATCTCCAACTTTTAAGGCAGAATGCTAAATTTTCATTCAAGAATCTCTCTGAGACACAAACATCTCAAGAGACCACGGGGGTTCTCGTGAAAATACCAATTTTCTGTAGTCTTATATAACGACCGCTAGGGCCACTAGTTACATAGATAATAAAGGAGAACCAAGCTCCTTATAAGTTATAATAAATATGTTTACTATCTATATCACAAACGTTTCGGATCATAACATATCCATCATCAGTGCTGTAGAATAGAGAAAGAAAACTTTTATGAAAATGTTGAAATGAAGTCAGGGACGAAAGCATCCACAAAACCACTCTAAGAGTCGTAAAAAAGAAGAACAAAACAAAGCAACAATAGCGTAACTAAGAACCTATCTAAAAGACATATTGAGGAAGGAACAAAAGTGGTGACGCAAGCCTAACTAAGCACTTTCAATGGAGCTGAAGCTCGGGTTTTTCCGAGTGAATTAAAATGGATTCAAGTGCAATAACTTCTCAATAATCGGCAGTACAAATGACGTACAACACCTTAGATTACTTGAATCTATTTTAATTCATACGGAAAAACCCGAGCTTAACAATTGTCAATCAGCAGCTCCATTGAAAGTGCTTAGTTAGGCTTGCGTTACCGCTTTTGTTCCTGGCTCAATATGGCTTTTAGATAGGTTCTTAGTTACGCTATTGTTGCTTTGCTTTGTTCTTCTTTTTTACGACTCTTATAGAGTGGTTTTGTGAATGCTTCTGTCCCTGACTATATTTCAACATTTTCATAAAAGTTTTCTTTCTCTATTTTACAGCACTGATGATGGGTATGTTTTGATCCGAAACGTTTGTGATGTAGATAGTAAACATGTTTTTTATTTGTAGGTAGCTTGGTTCTCCCTTTTATCTCATGAATTCGGTTCCCTAGTGACCAGTCAACTGCAATCACAAATTACATATAATTGATAAGTTTTTTATTTATTTGTAGCTTTAGTACGACGCTCTGCTAAAATTGATAAAGGAAAATAGGCCAGGTTGGAGAATGTGACGGTCCTGTCACGTTCTGTTGCAATCTGGTAGGTGAAAATAAAATCAGGTTGCACATGATGGCAAAAGAAAGGATGCTCGAAGTTGAATACACATTTTGCTTTTCACATTTCAAACTCCAGGCTACGATGACGTATGTAGTATTTCTTAACACTCGCATTGAGCTTAATTATTATTTTTCATGAATATATTTTTAACCCACGAGGACTAAAAACACATAGCAAATGATTAACGAAGCAGAGGGTAAAAATTCTTCAGTTATTCTGCAGAAAGCAAAGGAAACAGAGACTTCCTTTCAGTCCGTATTTTACTGCAGGTTTATATTTTTTTCCTTTGGTAATACAGCTTTCTGGCGGATCGAAGAAGTTTCGACTTAAGTTATAGGACTACGCATCAGTGATACGCAGGAACACATAGGTTTTTCTATGGTGTTTGATTTCCTGTTTTTAAGAAACTACCTATATCACTGCCTGTGAACGAATGGACGGATCGATTGTACTGCTCAGCAAACGGAGACCGAGGTCGCTCACGTCTTTTCATCATAATAAAAGGCAGTTGCATACCATCTTTCTTAACAAATTTCGTGAAAATGCAACCAATGAAGAGTCCTCGCAAATATTTCGCCGTCTTTTTGACCACAGGGCACGCTAGCAAAAAGATATACTATATACTACATAGCGAGTCTCGCCGTCAAATAATGAGCATGCCTCTCCGCTTAATCCCATCAAAGTCTGAGAGCATAATTTCTGTACTTTCTAGCTTGAAGCATCTCAGCGGGTGGGGAAGGATGGTATCAGACGCATGCTGTTTTTTTTTTACTGTCGTAGTGCTCATATTGTCCACTCTAAACCTCAAATTTTGAATTCTTTAGTGGACTCGACGAATCTAACACTCTGTGTCCAATTTACCTGCTTTAAGTATCTGTCCCGTCTAGTATATTTCAACTTTTTGTCAGTACAATGCACGAGCCAATTTAATTGTGCTTCAATAAGTGGCTGATGCAAGTGGTACAGGCTATTTAATTCCACCGAAGAACTGGCTGTCAGCCAATCACTCAGCCAAGTTGGCAGCCGAAGTTGAGGTATTGAGGATTGGAGGTTACAGCCATTTTTCAAGACAGAAGCCTGCACCAAAGGGGGAAGAAATTTGCTCCAGTTATATTTCCTCCGAAGTTGAGGCCCCTAGTTGCGATTTCACTATATAGTGACAACCGTTGGATGGATACGCTTAGAACATATGCAATGATCCAACAGAAATTGATGCCGAATTAAAAGAAACTATTGTTTAACTACGTACTGTTGTTGAAGTTTCCTTCATTCATAATGAAAACGTGGCAATCGGTGCCGCCGCATCCACACGATTAAAGTTTACACCTTCATTGTGTTGCTTCAAGGTTAGCCATAAAGCTGCACCTGGTAATCTTACGCTGAAGAAGAGAGTGAAAGAAAAGAGAGCATACGATGGTGCGCTACACAGACGAGGGTGTAGTGAACTCAAGAACAGACGAGAGTGTAGTAAATTGGAAGACACAGACGAGGCCATGGCTGCAGACAGAGCAGGAGGGAGGCAGGGGTGCAGGAGATGTTGCTCTCCGTTTACACGCGCAGCAGCAGCTTGTTATGAGCCGCCAGTCCTCGAGTGGCCGCACAATGGAGCCAAAGAATCACATTTCTGACCTGAAATCGAGCTCTTCTCCCATAGCGTCTCAGCCGAAGAGCGTAGACTCGACGGAAGCGCCGCCGTTGTAATCGCGTTTAACGCGACCGATTCTGAATAAAGGAGAAGGCTCTTTTAGATTTTGCGAACGCCTGTAAGATATGGGTGCGCGTAGAAACTTTGTTGGCGAATTGTGGTTATCTAATGTACGCATACTTGCGTCACGAGCCATGCACGTGACAGCGACAAATAAGAAGAGCTAAAAGTAGCTATTGAGCAATCTAATACTAAGAATGACTGTCGTGTGTTTATATATGTTTATTTATATGGTCGGTGTCACGCTCTTAACGTAATAGATAGGCAAAAATTAGCTCTGACCTTTCTGTCTTCATCAGTTGTAGGAAACTGATAGGTAGAAATATTCCAGGTTGCTGATGATGGCACTCGAACAGGATATCTGATTCCGGTCTTTTTTTTTTTTGAAAAATTTGAAGTCCGCTCGATGCAGATGCATACAACTCCTCTAAACAATCTTTTCCATCGTGATGTGTACTCTCTTTTGAGGTCTTCTCCATCCAAACTTCAGCCGCCTTTAGTTTAAACTGATCGTCTTATTTTGACTGCATAATTATCGAGGCAAATGGTAAGATATTCTTCAGCGGTCAGCACGAGCGTAAAAACCACGATGATTCTTGACAGCAGATAATTTTTCTCCATTTTGGGTTCTTCTTTCAACAGAACAAGTTTTCTCCGAGTCCGAGTTATATGCCACCCTCGAG
>LQNS02000140.1:9197493-9209513 GCA_001587735.2 Parhyale hawaiensis
TAGAAGCTGAAATATGAACTTGACTTTTTCTTCCTTTGATCCCTTCCCGGGTCGTATCCAAGAGTACCTCGGGACACTCTAATTTCCTTCTATCTATTAGTGAAGAGCGTGACACACACCGTTAGGGAATGGTTTCACTCACCTTATTTAATTTGAGGAAGCGCTTCTAGCTTAATCCACAGCGTCTGAACTAACAACCGTCGCTTAACCCTGTCTATCGTTACGCTTTCCGTCTCTAACGTGAAGCGTGTTTGACTCGCGAGAATTCGACGATTTGTTAATGCTCTCACTTTATAAACTGTATCACTCACTTGTTCTCTCAACAGAAAATTCGCACTTGTGTCTTGATAAAAAAATAGAAACACGGTACTTCTTGCAATGTTCTTCTTTTATTAGCACACATTTTTTTAAAGCTCAGTTTCTCTCAGTTTACAGATAATTTAGCCCGCCATAAGGTTACACGTTCTAATTTTTTGTCGGTGTATCCGATTTTTTTCTCACTATTTCGAAACCGATTGAATACTGCTGATCAACAACCCATCATTTTCCTGCTTTGTTTAATGCAATACAAAGCAATATACAATAAACGGAAATAGATTGGGATAATTGTTTCATCTGCTAAAGAGCATTCTTTTGTTCTGAAGATGTCATTGCATTTCCTCAGACATCGCACTGTATGGCTGCAGCTTTCCCAGCAGCATTTTCTCTTCGAAAAATACATTTAGAACAGCGATGCTCAACACTATCAGTTTTCTTTACCCAGGGCGTATCTTGGCTACGCCTCAGACCCTTTGAGGAATGCCATCCGCTACCAGCAAAGCGAGCAAAATTTTTGTAAAGAAAAACGAAAGCGTAGATATGATACGTGTGAAATGAAGTCAAGTCTCTAATTTACGCCTATCTATTTGTGAAGAGCGTGACACACACACACACACACACACACACACACACACGTAGATACAAGCGTATTAATATATAGATGATAATAGTACAAGTTTAATCTTACGAAACAATGTGTGGCGGGCCAGAATTAGTTAAAGAGTCCCCTTATCGTTACTTGTCGAGCACTTGATTTTTTAACTTGAAGTTGCCTATCTCAAAAAGACGTTCGGCAAAGAATTCTTGTACGAACGGCGTGTAAGGTGAGGCATAAACCACACGATACTTGACTCTCAATTGAAAATCCTAAGTGGGTCTGAAGGCAAATTGATGAAATTGCAACAAAATCTCTTCCAGTCTACCTAGCGACGTTTAACAAAAATTAAACTTCTCGTGGCAAAGCCAGAAATGTCTTTAGCAGAAAAAAACACAAATTTGTTGCGAAATGTTTTCGGCGAACGGTAATTTTAGAATTAAACGACATACATAATTATGACAAAAAATTAGCTAATATTAATTGCACAAATAACTTTTGGCCAGTGCTGATGCAGTGTGCCTCCTTCTAATAAATGCATTCTTTACGTCTCCAGGAGCAGACCATTTAATTATTTTTCGTTGGTTTGAGGTCACCAAGTTGCCTGGAAAAGATGTTAGTGAAGTGTCATCAATTTGTCGTCGTCAGGCCCATTCGGGAGAAGTGGGCATGAGGCATCGTGTGTCTATGGTCAGGGCTTAATTAAGTGTTGGTCGAGTGCATTCACCAAGAAGTGTTCCAAGCAGTGCAATAATAGAAGTCTAGACCCGTGGTGAACTTACGGCATGGGATTATAGTCGCAACAGTGTAATAAAGATAAGACACCATCTTATGTTAGCATGGCTTTTTCAATACAGCTCACGAAATATTCATCAGGCTCAACAAATACAACGAATACTATGGTGGGCAATTTTAGATATATTTTATATAGAGTAATGGAAGCTTGTTGAGAAATTTATATATTAAGAAAGGTATTGAGCATACGATATTCGTGAAATGGAAAAATCTAACAGCAAATGAAAAGAATATTCAAACTTTACCACTACTCCCGGAGATTTCAGAACTTTTACACATTAATCAGGTTATGATTTAAAAATAGTAAATAAAGTTTCGAGAACTGCTTTGATTGCTCAACAATGTAATTAATTTTCTAGTGTAGAAACCATAGGCCATTTCATTTATTACCTTCACTATAAGGAGGTTGTGTTTTTGTTGAGTTTGTTTGTCTGCTGGTTTGTCTATTTGTCTGTCACTAAAATTATTGAAAAAGTTATGGTCGGATATTTACGAAATTTTCAAAGATTGCTAGGCATAATGAGAATAACTGATGATCGACTTTTGGTGAAGATCCGTTCAGCCTTTTTTTTTTTTTGTGTACCTTTTTTGCTCAGTACCATAACCCAAATAGTTATGCGGATTTTTATAAAATTTACGTGAGTTGTTAGGTATAGCACGAAGAGTAAACAACCAAATTTTTCTGATGTTCTGATTGTTTGTTCGTTTGCTTGCCCCAGTGTTTGATAGTAAGTATGTTAGCAAAATAACTCAAAAAGTTATGAACCGGATCTTTATGGATTTGTTATGAATTCAGAAAAATGTTGAAATATAATTAACTGGTCAAATTTTGGTGATGAGTGGTTCGTCAGTTTCTGTGTTTGGCTAATGTTTGTCAAAATGTTGGTAAGCTACCTAACTCGAAAAGTTACGAAGGGATCTTCAGGAAAATTACAAACGCTGTTATTACAGTCAAAAGCACAAATGATCTGATTTTGGTGTAGAATAGCAGGCAATCATAGTTTCAGAACCTATTTGATTTTTTTTAACGTTGTCTTGCCTGGCGGAGATAGCTGCTTTCAGCGTGTTCTAGTTTTATTATTTCACGTTATCATCAGCAAGGCTAACTTCACATAGGTTTTTATTATGGAATATATAGCATAACAGCCTACCCTTCTATATTATTCATAGAAAAACTGTCAAGAAATTGTTTCCAGAAATGAAAGCCTTTATGTGTTGAATTTCTTAGCAAATCACTGGACTTTCTCGTCGCCTTTCGGGACAGCAATAAATCACTTGATGTGGTGGAGCCAGACCTGTGGTGACGACGAGAGAGAAGGAATAATGTGAGATCAGTGACTGTTTGTTTAGTCAGGCCTTTCCTCTTAGAATAAATGGGCAGCGAAAAGGTGTTATGTGTTAGCCGTTATTCTTCAGAAAAGAGCGTACAATTTTCTTATTCTCATAAGAGGGTTAGTAGTTGTGCTTGCCCACTGGTGCACAACTCACGCCGGTCCCAAGCCCGGCTAATATGGGGGGGGGGGGGTTCTCGTCAGCAAGGACATGCGGGCAGTAAAAACAGAGCGCTCCAGCACCAATGGTGACATCTTCAAACGTATGTCTCTCGGTCCCGGGCAGCCCATGTATGAGTAAAGGGTGTGTAGAACCTCCCAGTGGAAGGCCGGTGCAGATCGTAGTAAAGCGAACGAGGAGATGGTCTGCACTGTAAATATTGGGACGTTGATTTGGAAACGGAGAGAAGTGCTGCATACGTTGGCGATAAAACGGGCGGATATATGTGTTGTATTCACGAGGGGAGAAACAAGAATCCGGGCACCAGAGCACTTGGTAGCAATAATGAAAAAAGAAGTTTTGGTACGGGGGCAGTAACATTGGAACGGGCGGAGTAGGAGTGCTCGTCAAGCATGATTCGGCAGAATGAGTATTCGTGGTTAAGAGTTTCAGTGACCGTTTGATGAAAATTAAGATAGTATATACTTCGCTACATGGTATGCGATATATACTCAGCATATGCACCACAAGTAAGACGCACTGCCGAGAATTTCATGACATCATGGAAGTGAAAGTCGCAAAAGTATCCAATTTGGAGTGTCTGGTAGTTGGTGCTGATCTAAATGGGCACAGCGGCGCTGAACGTGTTGGATTTCAGTAAGTAATGGAACTATGTGGATTTGAAACGTAAACCAGGAGGGGGAGAAGGAGGAGAAAACTATCTTAAAGTTCTGCAAGAATCAAAATCTGAGTATTTTGAACAAAGATCGAAATAAGGTAGTGACCTATGTCAGTGGGGTGCTGAGACACAGATCGATGTGGTTCTGATGCGGCTGATCACTAACTTTGGTGCAGTAGACTGCAAGTCGCTACCAGGGGACAGTTGCGCATTCCAGCATCGTCCACTTAGAGCAGACGTCAGAGTGCATCGAATGATAGGAAGAAATGTAGGTGGCAGATCGGCAGCAGTGAGTGAAACTGCTGGTAGAGACGAGCCTCTGGACGCCGGTTTCAGCAAGGTAGCGTTTTTGGCCCCCTTCTGTTCATAATTTACATCAGTGATCTCGATATTAACATCTGCAGTAAAATTGATACATTTGCAGATTACTCTAAACTATACCATCCTGCCAGTAACAGAATTGAGCTACAACAAGACCTAGATCGCCTCATGGCTCGGTCGGGAACTTGGCAGATGAACTTTAATGTTGACAAGTGTTCAGTCATGCACTTTAGGCTAGAGTTGAAGATCCCTCGGACCCAATTGGAAATGATTGGGATTAAACTAGCTGCATTAACCCAAGAACGCGACCTATAGGAATAACTGATACAAATAATTCATGAAAGTCTTCAAGCTGACAAGAGTGTCAAAACAGCTAGCGGAGTACTGGGTTTCTTTATTAGAAATTTTGAGTGCTAATTAAAGGACATATATATAATAATTCATTTGTACAAAGCACTAGTGCGCCCGCATTTAGAATATGCGGTTCAATTCTGGTCGCCGCATAAGTGCAAAGATATCGACAAAATGGAAAGAATCCAACGCAAAGCAACAAAGTTGTTACCTCGGCTGCGAAGCAAGCCATACGAATGTCACCTACAAGAAGTGGGACTCATCTCTCTAGAAAAAGACGTTTGGGGAGCCAACTATTAGGAACATTCAAATTTTGAAATGCTTCAACAGCGTGCCTACAACAAACTCTTATAAAGAGACGTAGCTCAAGCATAAAGATCGAAGAACTACTCTCAGCCAGCAGCTTTCCCGTACTTCATTGCGAACATTTGGAATAGACTACCCTCCGAAGTTGTTGGTGCAGAGTCGATCAATGCTTTCAAAAATCGTCTCGGCAGATATTAGGAGCAACATCCTCCACAGTTATGCACGCACTCCTCCTCCAGGAGTACCAAACTCCTAACCGACGAAGAAACTTCTAAGCGACCGTAATCCATATTTCAGTCAACGATTAACTTACTTAACGACTCCTAGCTCCTTGTATTTGCAGCATTTAATTGTGCTCGCGCGATCAAGTGCTTTCCTGACTTTATTTTCTTTTCAGAAGTCTCAATAATTCAGAACTAATGACGATAGCTCATAAAGGGCCGGAGCGTAAGTCCAGGCAGCTCTCTGGGAATGGGCCTGTTGGTCCGTCTACTGCCAGCTATCTATTCTATGTATTCTAGATGCAGTGGTTATCGTGACACAAACTCAACAGAAATGGGTGGAAAAGAAGAAATAGTCGCGTCACATCTTCGTTGACCTCGAGAAAGCCTTTGATAGGAGGTCGCGGAGTGCAATAGAGCTAGCATTTAACAGGCATGGGCGCTCTCGCTATTGATGTATGGAGAAGTGATGGGTCGGATGGCATTTTTTGGACATCCGCGGATGCGGATCTGTTAGCGGATTTCACAGTTCTTACATATGCGGTTGCGATTGCGGATGTTACCATCTCAACATCAGCGGATGTCATAAATATTAACTAGGTTAATTCAAAGTTTGAATCAAAATAATTTACCTCAATTGAAAAAATTGTACTGTCACACAGTGACACACACAGCCTCTCACAACGGCAGCTTGAGCAACACTAAAGGCGCTATTAGCTTTTTACACGGGGCAACAAATTGCCTCGACAGTCGCCGGTGCTACTGCTGCAGTCGGCAGTGACTGCACTGCAAGACTAAGTCTGCCCTGAGCAGTAAGCGAGAAACCAATATAGCGCCTTAAAAGGCCTACGATATGAAGAAAAAACCAAAATCTCTAATAAAATGTCTGTCTATTAATAACTTTGTTTTGCATTGCCCAGTCTAATGAAATGACTAGTTAACTAACAAATCTGAACGAACTCCTACCTCATGCATTTATTCATCGTCAATATCGAGATAGACAACAACTTGCTCATCACTTTTCGTTTCATTTAGTCTCACTTTATAGCGTCCAGCTGGACCTCCGCTCTCCAGATCTTTCAGCAGATCTATTGTGGGCTTCCATATGATGCATGGTTGCTTATTGTGTTGCTTGACCAGGCAACGATGTTAATGAAACCGAAATATGACGTGACGAGTAGCTATAGGAGGATATGTCGACCCCCGCGTCCCGAGAGAGGCAGTTATATTGGCCTTTATTTATATATCTAATTGAACAATTAATGCTAAAGAAGGAAAGAAGTACCGCGATATGAGTAATTGACAGCTCAATCTGAATAGTACAACACTTTTGTCTTTTTGCATTACGTCCGACAGCAACCGTATCCTATCGATTTCAATGTCTGGCGCTGCACCCACTGGCGGTGAGTTTTCAAAAAAGGACGAATGATAGTTTCTTAGGTAAAGTATGGACTAGAGTGGACTAATACTGCAAAACAGATGCATGGCGTATAGCACACCATGTGCTTTACACGGTTTTAATGTATTCCAACATAAATAAGTTGTAAAATTTGTTCAGTTTTCGTAAGTAATTATATGTTTGTGGTATTTTTCCAGAAATAGCCAAAAAAAAAACAAGAATTTAACAAGTTTGTTTAAAAAACTATATACCAAGCGAAAAATTAAGAGCTTGGTTTAAAAATCAAGTGTTGGCAGCTTTACACTAAACTAAGAAAAAAAAACTTAAGATGGCGCTTTGTTGACAGGATAGCGCTTGCTCAAATTTCAGTTAAATGTCCAAATACGAACCTATAGCTACAAGTTTTGTGGATGAGCTTAGTGTACAGTGATAAGCCTGCACATCCGCACCAGATTTACTGCGGATGCAGATGTATCTTAACTAGTTGAATCGCGGATGCAGATGCGGATGTTCAAAAAGGTGCGGATGTCCACGGATGAGAATATTTGCCCCATCACTAGTATGGACGTGACCTATGATCCCAGAAGATGGAGAATTACAGTATATTCGGAGTTGTAACTGAAGGAAACTTCGCTGTATGGCTGGTGCGCCGCTATGAGACAGAGTGAGCAGGGCTGAGGTGGCCAGGAGACGTGAGTATCACCAGATCGTGGGTGTTTCAATGGCCATAAAATTTAAATGGCTCGGGCATGTGCAGAGGAGAAATGAAAACGACGTGTTGGCGGTCATACGTGACTGGGAGGTGGAAGGCAGAAAGCCAAGAGAAAGGTTTAAGATAGTTCAGGAACACCTCCCTGAGAGCTCTGGGAGTTGGCGAGGTCCTGGCCCAGACTCGCCAAGAACTGGAACATTGACAGTCTAACCCCGTGTTGCGAATACAGCTGGCGTAAAACGGGTAGGTAAGTAAGTAAGTAAGTAAGCAGTAGATGGATTTCTAAATTTGGGAGGAGAGTTGTCTGTGCTTTTTGCCAAGCTGAGTTTTTCTGCAGTTTAGAACTCTGGGCTAAGGGAGCCGACCTTCAAAATCTGAAATTCCATTGGATATCATAAATTAGGAAAGACTTGAAGGTTCACAACTTTTGACTGGTTTAGGGAGAAAGGAGTCAGTTCAGGCACAAGGCTGGTCTGAGCATCACGATACTCAGTCTGCTGAGGGAGACTTGCTCCCATCGCTTCTGGTTGCCATCAAATTTCGAAGCGGGCAAAAGTTCCATAATTATTAACTCGTCTTTTGCATGGGGTGAGAAAAATGTAAAGAAGCGAGATCATAAGTGATCCCGTGGTGTCATTCATTTGAATGAAGGTCGGTTCTATGTGTGGGCAGCTTCAGCATAAGTTGACTCACGGCTTGTGTTCATTTTCGGGAGTGAACGCGTTACGATGATGGACGTGTGAACTGGCCTTTAGTCAGCATTGGAGCATTGTTTCTGTTCGAATAAACATCCTGTGTCGAGGTTTGTAGCACGTGATGGATTGTTCGCGTACTAACATCCATATTTAAAGATACCTGAAGGCTTCCCGAAAAATCTTTACCTTTTGAAGCCTCCGAGGATTCTACGCGGCGCCTTGCTGGAGACAGATTAGGCGGTCGACCCGTTTTTTTTTCTTCCTTTTTCTTCCGTGCAAATCAACACTTTCAATAAAATATTTCGCTGAATGCTGTAGTGCTTAGCAGCTTTTAATCGTCTTTGCAACTGAGCTCAAGTTTTCTTCAGTTTCAGTTTATACCAGAATGTATCCAGTAACAAGATTTGGAGTTAAATATATTTTCCCAGAACGCTTTATTGACAAAAAAGGGCCAGATTTCTTATAATTTACTTAAAGGGTGGAATAACGACCGGGATAAAAAATCCACCGAATTGATTTATATGATAGACGGGAGTATTAAAATAATTATATGGGAAACAGTTTAAATTAGAATTCTGCTTATGAAAACGTACATGTTTGATATTAAATTCAAAGATTACGTAGTCCGGTGGCAGGAGCAGCGTATCTGGGAGGTTTACCAATGCATTTTTTAAGCTCAGTTAAGAAAACAATTGAAGTTAAATGATATTAATGAACTTTAGAAAACAGCCATTACCATTCTAATAAAAAAAAAAATTGTCAATGATGCCAGTCGTTAAGGTAATAGAACATAGCCGACACGCTGATATGTTGCTGTAAAAACTTTTTATCTAAAAAATAGTTTCCAAAAATATTGAAAATAGAATTTGTCTTATTCTTCTTGCCAGCCTCAATAGGGGAATCTTCTAAGTACAGTTTCTATGTAATAACTAAGTGAATTCTCTCATTGCATTGTCTCTGTTAAACATTTCAAATGGCTCTGTTCCGGCGAGAAAAACAGATTAATTCAAGAAAGAACGAGATAGCTACACATAAATTTTTACTATCTGCTGTGAATTAACTTGCTGAAAACGAAGTTGTGATGCCATCGAGTTGCAAGTTATATGTCAGATATTCCAATCCACCCGTACAGATTGACTTGGCTCGAACCTGAGCTAGACGTTCCTAGTCCCCACTTGGAATCAAATTTCAGGCGGTAAACCCAAACCAATTACACCAATTGTCGAAATCTTAGGGCGTGTTTGATTGGGCCCCAAAATTGAGCTTCCGGGGTTTGATTGGTTCGAAAGCTTACGTTGGTGCGGCGGCTTTGGCTGACTGAATTGAGTTCCAGCCAATCAGTAGGTTTCCCTTGAAACTTCTGGAAATTCAGCATTGCTGCATAAGAGGGAGTTCTCTCTCAGGTTTGGACAAGTCGAGCCTCGAAGGCTTAGCTTTGGCGCTCACTCGAACATGCCCTTAGTCTCTATCTTCCCCCCCCCCAAAAAAAAAAAAATCCCAAAATGACGACTTTGGGCTTAGAATCGGAAACCCGATCTCAAGTGGCGAATTGAGAGCCCTCGGCTGAGGTTCCGGACCCGCTACAGCGTAGCTGAGCTGATTAGTTTGTGTACATTTTCTCCATCGCAGCCTGACGCTCGATGAGTACTCAATTAAGCTTGCAGGCTTCTGCTGCTGATATCTCTTTGTTAATTAAAGCAAAACCAAGCTGCCACGTGCCGAGTGACAGATCGACTCTAAGCGAACCGAACGAAGTGCAAAATATCTCTAGAAGCAGTTGAGCTTCTACACGAAGTCACACACGACCTCTTTAGCTCCGAGGTGCTCGGAGCTATAGGAGCTTCAGTCGAGGATGCAGGAAAAATGCCGAAAATAACCGGGCAGTTCTCTGCGTACGCATTGTTAAGTCTTTCTTTAATGCCATGTGTAGGAGTTGCTCGAGGCTTCAATTAACTTTTTATTGAGAAGCACTCTGTGAACGCATACCTCTGCCAAGTAACGCAATGGTAACGAAAATTTCAAACTGATCTGGAATACATGATATATTTCTGATCATCACCAATATGGTAAATTTTGCCCTCTAATACACCTAACAATTCCTGGAAACTTCTAGAATAAACGTCCATAACTTACTCAGTTACGTTCTCTCAAGTAAACGTCAAACATGTAGACAAACATGCGCACGAAAGAGAAAATAACCAACAGAATCTGGTCATTAAATTTGTGACCTTTAACTTCCCCAACAATTCCTGTAAATTACGTGATCTTCTGTAACTTTTCGTATTACAGTATGTTGCTGGCAAATTGAAAAACAAACACAAACAGACAAACCCGTGAAAAGATCAACACCAAAATTTTGTCAATAATTCCTCGTATTATTTTTCACAGCACTTGTAGATTTTATTCAGATCTCTTCCTACCTTTTTGAGTTATGTAGCCGAGAAAAATTAAAAAACTGGTAAACATACCGTACAAACAAACAGTTAAGGGGGTTAACCCAGCGATTTTGGTCTAAATTGTCCATTTTTTCTGTAATGCTGAAAAACAGTCACTAGGTAGTGGGAAAGAGTGTCTTGAAATTTTATGGGACTACGGGCATTAAAACCCTCCACAGAGAGGTCCAAAGGGGCAGGGCGGAGGTGTTAAAATGATCAATTGTGGACTGATTGTTTTGAAATTTGCACATTATGTGTATTTTTGGAACAAAGCACATTTTGTTTCTACAACCTTTGTGATTTAGGCCCTAATTTTTGTGATAATTTGAAATATATGTACATATATACCCATGTATGTAGGACCCCCAAAAGGGTTCCTAACCGGGCGGGGGCAATGGGGGTAAAAAATCCTCAAACGATGCAAGCATATTATCTGTAGATGCTAATACAACATAAATATAGCATTCAAATTTCGTTTATAGTGTAAAAAAGTGTATTATATGACATTTTACTACAATATTTTATGTTTTTTGGCTCTCCTGTATAATGTGATTTTTCCACTTGAAAATGAATAGAAATCAATGAGTTTTCATACTAGGAAAAAACAAATATAGTTTTGGAATCCTTGTAACATTCCTAACAAAGCCGGTTTTTGCATTTTTGCCCTCATATATTTTTTTTTTTTGTCACAGCTCAAAACCAAAAATTTTGCTCTTTTTTACAATATTTTAGTAATCAATCGAAAATCACATATCAAAGGAAAACAAAATAGAGAGTAAAAAAATCGGCTCTGTTGTTTTGTTGGGAATATTTCAAGGATTCCAAAACTATCATTGTTTTTCCTTGCATGAACTCTAATTGAGTTTTATTCTTTTGAAATTTCAAAAAATTCATATATATTGATATATATATATATTTCCAATTATCTCAAAAACTAAGGCCTAAATAAAAAAAAAAAATACGAGCAAAATATGTTTCTCTTTGAAAATTACATCTACTGTGCAAGTTTCAGAACAATTGGGCAGCAAATAAAAAAGTTTTGAAAAATTTAAGTTGAACCCCTTAAAGTCATAGTCACCAGTCACCAAAAGTTAGCCATGTGTTCCTTTTAACATCCCTAACGATACATGTAAATTTCATGGAGATCCGTTCATAACTTTTCAGTTACCTTGGTGACAGACAGAAGAATGAACAGACAGAATAATTCCAATAAGAATATATAACCTCCTTGGTGAAGGTAATAACAACGTGCATCTTAATACGTAATGTAAATTCTACAAGCAAGGCAATGTATAATGTCAATGAATTAACAGGCCTTCACAGTTCCTGTATCAGCCACCTGGTCGGCGTAGTCGCTAGAGATGAGTAATTGTATCCCCAGCTTCAGATTATCTATACTATTTATAATACTGCCTGCCAAACGTCAGCCTTTAGAAACTTCTAATATTCATTAATGTCCATAAACGTTAAGTGTATTTGGTCCGATACTATTAAGGTTTGTCGACACGGCCTTATTTTAGCCTCTTTTCCATGTGCGTCGCCGCTCCGTTTCTAACATTAGAACAGAGACTGCCAGAAATAGAAGAGCAATTATGTCGAGCGTTGGGTGCTATTTAGTGTACGAGGGAGGTACGTGCCAACTTTTTGTGCTCTCTTCACCCCAGAAACCACAGAGAGTTTGACTGAATGACTTTATGATATG
>LQNS02000140.1:9234250-9255167 GCA_001587735.2 Parhyale hawaiensis
CAATAAGAACCACACAGCCCCGTAGCAATAAGAACCACACAGCACCGTAGCAATACGAGCAACACATTTCCGTAGCAATAAGAACCACACAGCCCTGCAGCAATAAGAACCATACAGCCCCATAGCAATTTTAACCATACAACCCTCAGTAGCAATAATAGCAACACAGCCCCGTCGCAATCAGAAGCGCACAGTCCCCCGTAGCAATAAGAACCACACAGCCCCGTAGCAATAAAAACCACACAGCACCGTAGCAATAAGAACCACACAGCCCCGTAGCAATAAAAACCGCACAGCCCCGTAGCAATAAAAACCACACAGCCCCGTAGCAATAAGAACCACACAGCCCCGTAGCAATAAAAACCACACAACCCCGTAGCAATATGAGCAACACATCTCGCTAGTAATAAGAGCCATACAGCCCTTCTTAGCAATAAGAACCACACAGCCCCCCTCAGTCATAAGGGCCACACAGCCCCCGTAGCAATAAGCGCCACACAGCCCCGTATTAATCAGACGCTATCAAGCCGTAGAGGAGCTCTAGGGCCCGCAGATGAGGCTCAGTTGCTGCTCTGATGGAGCCGTTAGCGCCGCCAGAATTTTCTCTCGACCGTCTCTCTCTCATCTCTCTCTCNCAGCCCCGTATTAATCAGACGCTATCAAGCCGTAGAGGAGCTCTAGGGCCCGCAGATGAGGCTCAGTTGCTGCTCTGATGGAGCCGTTAGCGCCGCCAGAATTTTCTCTCGACCGTCTCTCTCTCATCTCTCTCTCTCTCTCTCTCATCTCTCTCTCTCTCTCTTTTCATTTCGTCTAAATTTTTTCTCAGCCTTGCTCCCCTCAGCCTTCCGCTCTATTACAGTCTCTTTGCTGTGGTTTCCATTACAGCTTTTCTCTCAGTTGCAATTGCACACGCATGTGTATTTTCACTGACTGTGTTGTGCTCATCCTGGTCCGTTTTCGTATTGGTTCGTTCACGCATTTGAAGCTTGCGTCTTGTCCTTACTCTTCTGTGCTCAACTTCAATCTCCATTCCAATATTTTCTCTATTTGTGTCTCCAAGATATTTTTGTGTGTACCTGTCCGTTGCCGCGCCACCTCGTGCGACGCATCCGCTCGTCACAGTGCATTTTATAACACTTACCTCCGTCAAGGAGGTTATGTTTTCGTCGTGTTTGTCTGTCTGTCTCTTTGTCTGCCTGTCACCAAGATAACTCACAATGTTTTGATCGGTAACCGATTTCGATGAAATTTGCAGGGATTGTTGGGCATGTCAGGAGAAACAAATGATTAACTTTTAGAGAAGATCCGTCCATCCGTTTGTTTGTTTGTTTGTTTGTCTGCCTCATTTTTCTCAGTGCCATAACTGAAAAAGTTATGGACTGATTTTTATGAAAATCAATTGAGCTATTAGGCATATAACGAAGAATAAGTGACCAAATTTTGGTAATGATCCTTTCGTTCGTTTGTCACAGTTTTTTTCAAAATTATGCTTGCTAGCACAACACATAAAAAAATAATAAATAGATCTTTCTGAAATCGATAGGGGTTGTTAGTAATGTTAAAGGACATAAATGACTAAATTTTGGTGCAGATCGGTTGGTTCGTTTCTATGTTTGAGTCATGTTTGTCATAACGTCTGTTAGCAGCATAACATAAAAAGTTATTAACAGATGCCTTGCCTTGATGATATTTCGGACGAGGTCCAGGTGGCGTTATGTACGCAACCCATCTGGCGCAGATTTGATGCTGCAGTCCGTGACCAGCGGAATGGCTAACAGCGAGTTATCCCCACAGTTCACGTAGCCGCTTACAACTGGTTTATCTGGCACTTTCGGTAAGTATGCGTCTAGTAAGTTTTAAATTTCACAGTCTCTGTACCGGTGACATTTCGGATGTGACGTGGCATTTTGTTGAATAATCTGGCCCCCCGAACCGCGAAACTATTAGAATACTTTGTGGCCATTGCGTCACAACCAGCTTTGATCGGAATTCGCACTTCACAAGTGCGACCAATACGGTCTGAGTGCCTGGCCTGGATTCGTCCATTGACGTTGACAGTAAATGCCTTCTAGAATTTTCCAGACATATATGATCGTAAAGCGCTCGAATCTCCTTTGAATGGAGTACATTTGAAGTTGAGCAAGTCTTTCATCATAGTTTAAATCTTGCATGCCCCGGATTTTGGCAGTAAACGATCGCTGGATAGCTTCAAGGCGCTCTAAGTCTTTCCATTTGCTTGGCATCCAAAGAGGTGAACAGTATTCAATCCTCGGTAATATTAGTTGTTTCCATAAGGTGAGCATTGTGTCTGCCTCTCGTGAAAAGAAAGTTCGAAGCACCCATCTGCTCCACTTCTTGCCTATAGTAACAACTCGAGCCACGTGATCTTAAAAAGTGGCATTATCTTGTATTCTCACCCCAAGATCTCTTAAAATTTGCTGTCTCTCGAATTCACTCCCATCTCTCGTCGTGTAGAACGTAGATTCAGTAAGGGAGAGGGTTTTTTTCAATACCGTAATAGTTCAAATTTTGATTCGTTGAAGGTCATGTTGATAATCGATATCCAGTGAAAGATGTTGATTAGATTTAGTTGCACATTCCGTACATCTGCCGTTGAAGAAAATTGCACATGCTGTTATTATTATCATCAAAAGGCACAAATGATTAGATTTTGGAGTTGAGACAATAAAAATCATGGTTTCAGAGCCAATTTGAATTTTTACTACCGGCCGTAGCCTCGCTTGGCGGAGGTATGCTCTCCCAGAGTGCTCTAGTGCCTTATGCAGTTATCGGTTCATTCGTTTGTCTAATTTCTATTTCGCTCGATGAAAACAGATAAGCAAAAATTAGTCCAAATTGGAAACTGGGAACAACCTTTTATGCTTTGCTGTTAAAAACCAATGGAATAAAAACAAAGAACCTTACAGACCGTGGCAACATTATGGGAACTTAATAGTTGAAAGATTACACTTCTTGCTCCGTCGACGCTGAACTCCGACCTATGATGATATTTATCTACTTCTTCTTCTCTCAGCATTCTTATCCACCGTGATTTGAACTCCTCTAACATCTAAACATCAACTGTTTTCTTAGAGCGTAAAGAGCGTAAAAAAATGAACAGATCAACAGAAAAATAACCCAATAAATCCATAAAAAACATAATAAACACAATCGTGTGTTTATATGTGTATATACCTATATGTTTCGTGTCATGTTCTTAACGAAATAGATAGGCGAAAAATAGCCCAGGTTGTAGGATTAGTAATTAAGTTGCGCCTTGCTGGAGATCGACAAGTGAATATCAGACCAGGTTGCAGATGATGATCACAGCTTGGAGTTCATTCACTGTTCTAATTAATTACACTTCTTGCTCAGCAAACGTTGAAATAAAAACAATGAAGATATTTACTCTTAGCACTACCAAGGAGTCTGGATTTCATTGCTTTCTCTATACGCCGAAATTACATGTATTTGCTCCAAGTTAAAGACGAACAAATTCAATAGGTGATCACCGGAGCGCAGGAAGAGCGAATTTTCTAGGCGCAGTAGCGCCACAAATATTTTTCCAGGTTGCTTTTTATCTTTGACGAGGCAGTTATCGCTTCAACGCAAAAAAAACTCCGATGTCCTGAAGGGTTATCAACGAGGAAAGGAAGACACGCTAAGGGGGAACATAATTAAATTCAGCGGTGTTCCTTGTTTGCTTATATTAACTGGTTCTTTTGGAGGTCATCTAAGGGAAAGAAGGAGTTTGGTGCTCAGACGAATAGGAATAAAGAGCTCGCATCTCTTATGGCAATTTGAGTTAGCCGTTATAGCTTATACTTCAGAGGCACATTAGTAGTGACAGTATGATCAATGAAGAATGGTTATCTCAAGTTCTTCGCTGTCATATTTGAGAGAACAGGCAACCTAGTACACTTTTAAAACTCTGATATCTTGCTTGCTTGCTTGGTTGTCACCGAGCACNGAAAGAAAGAAAGCCCATTTATTTCTCCCCGTAGGAAGGTATTCATACAATAGTTCTGTTACAGTACATGTTCAGTACACTAGTGTAAAACAATAAGCAATGAGTCTTACACGCTAGGTAAAGAATCAAATGTACATTTTTACTTCACAACCTACTGTTCGTAAAAAGAATAATATATATATATATATACCTATATATATATTTCTCCCCTTAGGAATTTTTCATCAAATAATTCACTTAAAATTCTTGTTGAGGAAACTAGATTCAACATCAAAATGAGGCTTACAGATTAGGGAGTAAATTTATAGCACTATTCTACTTCACGACCTACATTCTGTATAACGCTCTATGATAGCAATAGGTTCACAGTTCACATGCAGGTATATTGTGAATCAACTAATACATCATGTTAATGTCGAGGCTAAAAATAGGGGACATTAGGAAAACATGAAATTATAGATATTATAAAGAAGAAAAGAGAAGTAGAAAAAGCAGAAGCTAACATACAGCTGTAAAAGATTTTCAGGGGTGCCAGGCGTATATAAGGTGGGGAACCATTGTTGCAAGGCAACAATGAATAAAATAAAATAAAATGAATAAAAGGAAATCGTGAAGATGATGCTAATATTCGGCATTATAAGTGAAGTAATAATTCATGTAATATCAGATTAAAATGCCTTATATTTTGCTATATCAATGGAAGCTTGTAGATATTAACAATAACTCATTCATCTTTCCGACGCGTGGAGATATTCTTTTTTTCCCCATTACTAATACCCATATTACAAAACACAGAGGGGCAGTCAGATAACGCCTTCCAAGCTGCACATGGCAAAACACAGGAACAGCAAAATCAATCATTCTAGAGCAGGAGCTTCCAACCGGCAGCGGCCGCATCCCCACGAGGTGAGCTCTCAAGTCAAGGAGGGCAGTAAAACCTTGGATTATTTCAACGTCATTCAGAAATGAACTGGAATTTGAGGCGCAAATTGAAACAATTTAAATTCTTCGTTATCATATGAGGTATTATTATTATTTTTCATAAGGGTCCAAGCACACAGCAAAAGCCTTTTAGGGGCACCAAGCAAAGATAAGTTTGGGGAACAATCGTTCCAGAACAAATGATCAATAGACATCGTTAAGATGATGCCATAGTAGGTCACACAATACCAGAATAATAAGCGCCGAACATTCAAAATGTATTCTTTCGACTGAACTGTTTCTTTATATATATATACATAGCGCTATTTGACACTGATATTCGCGTTGCTACTTAGAGAAGAGAAATTTTGCTCTCGACAACTCATGACGGCACAACTTTCATAACTTTAACTGAAGATCAACCCTATGGTTGAGACATTTTCTTGCAACAAAATCCGTACCACATAGAACAAAGATGATGATACTTACAAGGTTGCCGCACAAGAAAGGGTTCAAGCTGCAGTGCACCCTGGGTAATGAGCTTGTGGCGTCACAAAGTGCAAGTACGTTAATAAGTAGCTATTTTACATTGTTTCTTCATCATTTCATTTGGGCCTCCAGAGTGTCCTACATGTCCTAGTCTTTATAGTTGTACAAAAATCTGTATCAAAGCATCTACGAACTTTTAGCTTTTGAAGGATAAAATTTTATTATATTTAGGCTGTTTTTTCCGTTACAGGCACGCACCCAGTCGGACAGTGTCAGTAAAATGTGGACCTAAGCTGTGAAGTCGCGTACGTGTCGTTAACATAATAATTATCCTTCTCTTCTAATCGTAAAAAAGACAGCATCATTGGAAAAATTATCGATATAACATTCGCCAGTTTCAACAACATCGTTCCATAGGACAGTTTAGGGGTAGGGAATAAGGTTAGGTAATTTTTTGCAAGTTAGTTAACTCGAGTCGGACGCGACACTACTGTTATACTGCTGTAACGCGAGCAACGAATAGCAGCTGATAATTTTTTCTACTAATACCGAGCCATTGTATGGCTTCTACGTATTATGTATAATTTTTTAATTTAATATTATTTCGTCGGAAGGAAAGAAATGTGTTTCTTTGATATATTTATGTTACGTTACTTGGCAGAGGTGTACGTTCTTAGAGTGCTTTTCTTATTATTAGTATCTATGTCGGCGTTTAATCATACGCATCTGAACCATTTTTTGTGGCAGCGGTTTGAAAGTATAGAGGAGAGCAGGTCATTGGTAGAAAGAAAAAAATAAATCGAAAACATGAAGGATTTCAACCATATGCTTCTACCTTCAGTATGTCATATTACTGTTGATAAAACTCACTTGATTTATTGCATTTTAAAGACGATAAACTTGACCCTAAAAATGATTTTGACTCATGTGGGCATTTGCAAGGTTGAATTCATCTGCTCTTTTACAAACCTTTCAGCCAATGCTCTTCCAAAAGTTTATCCTGCAGAAAGTTAAACAAAGTTCGTAGATGCCTTGATACATATTTTTGTGCAACTAGACAGCCTGTAGGACATGTAGGACCCTCTGGAGGCCCAAGTGAAATGACGAAGAAAGAATGTAAAATAGCTACTTGTTAACGTACTAGCACTGTGTGACGTCACAAGCTCATTACTCAGGATGCACTGCAGCTTGGGCCCTCCGCGTGCGTCAACCTTGTAGGTATCACATACTTGACAAGGAAGAACAATAAAAAACGTAAATACAAATTCTTGCCGTCATTTTTGATGGCTGGGCAATCTAGTACTAATATATACTCTATGTTTATTGATACTGAGAGTACGCACTAGGGACAACAATAATTATAATATATTAAGTCATTTCAAGTGACCTATGATAAAGTCGCGAGCAACCTAACAAACGCTGGTTGACAGAACGGTGTGTCTTTATATTAACTAACAATTACACCTACTAAAAACTTTTATGGTCCTTGAAACCCTCTTCATATGACCAGGGTTGGCCAAAGTGGCGAAACGCACCATGGGACTTTTGGGCGCCGCTGGCTTGGCGGCGCCCCTTGGCAGCCACGTCTACTGTGGACCAATAATTTGACGACACGCAAGTACAGCACTCAATGTGCCATGTGTTTTACTGTTTTCGTACTACAGCCATCTGCCATTAGTGTCTAAATTTGGGGAGCTGATGTTGATTTTATCTATGTATGGCAATTTCTTTAATAAAAGACGCAATAGTTTATCCTCCAATATAGATTCCACTCCTGTTAGAGGCAAAAATAATAAACTCTTTTCATCGTAACGTAACTTGCATCAATTTACAAGAACAGACACTTTTGAATCCTTTTTTATTTGTCTCGATGGTATAAAAGATTCCGGGGATGTCATTAACAGGGCCCTGATTTTGATAATTGGAAAAAATACTTCCCTTACTTCGTCCATCTGCTGTAGCCCATTTCGTTATATCTACAGGTCAATATTGTACCAGGACGCACTCGAACTGTCAAGGAAGAATGCAAAGCTGTATAGTATTTCAGTAAGTCAGTTTGAGAGACACCAAAGACCCCACTTCTCTCGTGTTTTTCAACCGTGCATGGAGGGAGCATGTGATTTATCGTGGGTTGCGAGCTGTATTAACGAGAAGATATTCTGGCACTCTCTGTTCTAATGTTAGAAACGGACCGACGACGCACATGGAAAGGAGGCTAAAATAAGGCCGTGCCGACAAACCTTAATAGTATCGGACCAAATACACTTAACGTTTATGGACATTAATGAATATTAGAAGTTTCTAAGGGCTGACGTTTGGCTGGCAATATTATTAATAGTATTAAAAAATCTGAAGCTGTGGATACAATTACCAATCTATGGTGACCACGCTGGCCAGTTGACTCAGACAGGGAACTGTGAAGGCCTGTTAATTCGTTAACATTATACATTGCCGTACTCGTAGAATTAACATTACGTATTAAGATGCTCGTTGTTATTACCTTCGCCAAGGAGGTTATATGTTTTTATCGGAATCATTCTGTCTGTTCATTCTTCTGTCTGTCACTAAGGTTACTGAAAAGTTATTGACGAATCTCCATAAAACTTACAGGTATCGTTAAGGATGTTAAAAGGAACACATGGCTTACTTTTGGTGACTATCATTTTAAGGGGTCAACCCAAATTTTTCAAAACCTTAATACTTGCAGCCTGATGGTTCTGAAATTTGCACAGTAGATGTAATTTTGAAAAAGAAACACATTTTGAGCGTACATGTTTTTCGATTTAGGCCTTAGTTTTTGAGATAATTGAAAATATATATGATTTTTTTGGAAATTTCAAAGGAATTGAACTCAATGAGTTTTCCTGCAAGGAAAAACACAATTGAAAGTTTTGGAATCCTTGAAACATTCCCAACAAAACCTCAAAGCCGGTTTTTATTTTGTATTTTGTTTTCTTTTGATACGCGATTTCCGATCGCTAACTAAAATATAGTAAAAATGAGCAAAATTTTTGGTTTTGAGCTGCGATAAAAAATATATGAAGGCAAAAATACAAAAACCGGCTTTGTTGTTTCGTTAGGAATGTGTCAAGGATTCGAAACTAGCTCTTTTTTCCTAGCATGAAAACTCATTGATTTCTATTCATTTTTAAGTGGAAAAATCACATTTTACAGGAGAGCCAAAAAACGTAAAATATTGTGGTAAAATGTCATATAATACACTTTTTTACACTATGAATGATATTTGAATACGGAATTTATGTTGTATTGGCATGTACAAATAATATGCATTCATCGTTACAGGATTTTTTACCCCCATTACCCCCGCCCCGTTATCACTCCTCTTTGGGGCCTACATACCTATATATGGGTATATTTCTACATATATTTCAAATTATCTCAAAAACCAAGGCCTAAATCGCAAAAATTGTACGAACAAAATGTGTTATTTTTTAAATGCACCTAATGTGCAAATTTCATAACAATCGGTCCACAATTGATAATTTTGACCCCTGCCCCCGTCCCTTTGAACCCCTCTTGGGGGGGGGGGGTTCTAATGTCCCTAGGCCCATGAAATTTCAAGACACACTTTCCCACTACCAAAGGACTCTTTTTCAGTATTGAAGAAAAAATGGACAATTTAAACCAAAATCGCTGGGTCAACCCTCTTAACTGTTTGTTTGTACTGTAATGTCTACCAGTTTTTTTTATTTCTCTCGTAAACATAACTCAAAAAGGTAGGAAGGGATCTGAATAAAATTTAAAAGAGCTGTTAAAAAATAAAATAATACAAGGACATATTGACATAATTTTGATGTTGATCTTTTCACGGGTTTGTCTGTTTGTGTTTGTTTTTCACTTCGCCAGCAACATAATACGAAAAGTTAGAGAGGATCACGAAATTTACAGGAACTGTTAAGAAAGTTAAAAGTAATAAATTTAGTGACCGGATTCGGTTGGTTAATTAATCTTTTGTGTGAGTGTTTGTCTACATGTTTGACTTTTATTTGAGAGGACATAACTGAGTAAGTTATGGACGTTTATTCGAGAAGTTCCAGGAATTGTTAGGGGTGTTAAAGGGCAAAAATTACCATATTGGTGACGATCAGAAACATATCTTGGATTCCAGATCAGCTTAAAATTTTTGTTACCATTGCGTTACTTGGCAGAGGTATACGTTCACAGAGTGCTTCTCTTATTATCATTATCATTAAAACTTTCTCACGCCATGGTACCAACCTACTGTCAATAAAAAGTTATTTGACGCCTCGAGCAACTCCTACACATGCCATTCAAGAAAGACTTAACAAGACGCACGCATAGAACTGCCCGGTTATTTGCGACATTTTTCCTGCGTCCTCGACTGAAGCTCCTCCTACCCCCTCGAAGCTAAAGAGTGCGTGTGACTTCGTGTAGCTGCTCAACTGCTTCTAGAGATATTTTGCACTCCTTTCGGTTCGTTTTGAATCGGTCTGTCGCTCGGCACGTGGCGGCCTCGTTTTGCTTTAATTAACAAGAAAGATATCAGCAGCAGCAGCCTGCACGCTTAATTGAGGACTCATCGATTGTCAGGCTGCAATGGAGATAATTTACACAAACTAATCAGCTCAGCTATGCTATAGCGGGTCCGGAACCACAGCCGAGGGCTCTGAATTCGCCACTTGAAATCGGGTTTCCGATTGTAAGCGAGAGGTCATCATTTTGGGACTTTTTTTGAGGGGGGAGGGATAGACTAAGGGCATGTTCAATTGAGCGCCAAAGTTAAGGGTTCGAGGCTTAACTTGTCCATACCCCAGAGAGAAGCTTTGGATTTGACACTTTGCATAGCGCTGCAAGTGCTAGCAGCTACACGATTACGTTGCGTCGGATGAAAACTCCATTTTATGCAGCAACTAGAGGGCCCAGCCGTCAAAAATGAAGGCAAAAATTTTGTGAGTGAGCTTTTCATTGTTCCGTTTCTTACTATATGTTTTGCTGTATTATAGGTCTCATCCCTGCAGGCCTGATCGTCCATTAGTAAAACGAAAGCTGTATGAGTTTTGCGATAGCAAAATATTCCCCTGCAAGATAAGGAGTAAATATCAGCTTGGAATTGATTAAGCGTTAAGCTGCGCTAAGAAAATATAGTTCAGTCAAAAGAATTCACTGGAAATGCCCAGGGCTCAGGCATAACACCTATGGTTGACTAACAACTTGGAGGTCGCAGCTTGAAACCGACGTTACATTTAAGTTATATTTTTCCGCAGACGAGTCGCACTTCTAAGTTGATGATGCTATAGTAACAGCAATGAAAGCGGGGATTCAGAGGCTGGGGACCCAGAGGACGGAGATCCAGAGCTATATTTGTCACCGTAACCCCAAGCGCTGAAATTGTATGGTATCTCAACTTGTTTTTCAGTACATGAATTTTCTCCTATTAAACTCTTAACTGCGTGACGGAGAGACGGACCAACATTGGAGCAAGGGAGTTAGCAAACAAGCGACCAACAACTGTGTTTTATTATATAGTGGATACTGAACTTCCTGAAGTCTCAAGGGCAGCCTACTGAGGGCCTGAAACTCAATATAGCCGGTCGAAGCCGCCGCACCAACGTAAACTTTCGAACAAGTCAGGCCCCGGAAGCTCAATTTTGGCCCCCAATCAAACATGTCCTAAGATTTCGACCATCTTAGGTGTAATTGGTTTGGGATTAGTGCCTGAAATTTGATTCCAAGTGGGGACTAGGAAGATCCAGCTAAGGTTCTAGCGAAGTCAAGCTGTACGGGTGGATTAGAATATCTGACACATTACTTGCCAGTCGATGACATCACAACTTCGTTATCAGCAAATTAATTCACAGCAAATAGTAAAAATCTATGTGTAGCTACCCCTTTCTTTCTTAAATTAACCTGTTTCTCTCTTAGGAAAAATAACCATTTGAAATATTTAACAGAGACAACGCAATGATAGAATTAACTTAGTCATTACATAGAAAGTCTACTTGGAAGATTCCCCTATTGAGGCTGGCAAGAAGGATAAGACAAATTCTGTTTTCGACATTTATGGAAAAGTTTTTTAAATAAAAAGTTTTACAGAAACTTATCAGCGTGTTGGCTATGTTCTATTACCTTAACGAGTGGCATCATTCACAATTTTGTTATGCAGTAGAAAGTTTATAGCTGTTATCTAAAGTTGATTATTATTATTATTTCACTTGCATTATTTTCTTACCCGAGCTAAAACAATGCAATTGTAAATATCGCAGATACACTGTTCCAGCCACCATACTGGTGAGCTTTACGTAATTGTTTCATTATCGCTAGGTCATGAACTGAATGCATCGTAGTAGGTTATTAGTTACTAGTAGACCCGTGCGTGAAAAAATTCACGCAGTAATATATGTATTTGCTTCATATAGGCCGGTGCGGAATTTTCTTTTCTTTGCTTGCTTCTTCCTTATCACAAATAGTTTGTGGTGACACTTCTTCATTGATTGTACTTTCCAAAATACATATAGACGAAAACGCTACGACGGCCAACTCAAATTATCGTAAGAGATGCGTGCTTTCTACTGAGCAGAACACTTCAGTTCCTCTTCAGCATACTCCTTCCCTTCCTTAGATGACATGCAAAAAAACTAATAGTAAACACTGAAGCATCACTGAATTTCATTTCCGCTGCGTATGTACAATACACAGTGAGATGGCTTCAGCGTAACAAAATTTTCACATCCAAGAAGTTGGAATAAATAATTGTTACGTCTACTGCACTGGGAAAGATTGGTTCCTCTACGCTTCGCTTGTTTTCCTACTAAATCTGTACATCGTAATGGTTTTCTTTTATATTAAAGCTACATCTCTTTTTCATTACTGATAGTCTGAGGTGCCCTTGCCGTTCTCTTCGACCTTCTCGTTCTTGAGCATTCATTGTTACTAACGATTAGCAATGTTTTTTGCCCATAATTGATATTACTTCTTATAAATACGGAGCCTTAGCTTTGTATCCAAGATACTTGAGGGTGGCACATAACTCGGACTCGGAGAAAACTTGTGCTGTTGAAAGAAGAACCCAAAATGGAGAAAGCAATTTGCTGCCAAGAAATCATCGTGGCATTAATTTACGCGCGTGCTGATCGCCGAAGAATATCTTACCATTTGTCTCAATTTATGTAGTCAAAATAAGACAACCAGTGTAAATTAAGGGCAGCTGAAGTTTGAATGAAGAAAACTTCAGGATAGAGTACGCATCACGATGGAAGAGATTGTTTAGAGAAGCTGTATGCATCTGCATCGAGTGGACTTCAATGTATAGTCAAAGAAAGACCGGACCGAATCGGAATCATCAGACCACGCTCGTGTCCAGGTCGCGTACTCAAGGAGCTTCTATAGAGAAGGAGGGAGCCAGTAGCCTAGCCCGTTGAAGCTCAAGAGTCTCTTATGGCTGCAGCCTATTGTCCCATGCACCAATCGCATGTCAGTAAAGAGTCTCTTATGGCTGCAGCCAGTCACTTAAGCACCAATCGCATATCAGCAACTCGGTTCGTCTGCTTTTCCCCGTGAAACTCAGTGCTCCCCCGTCTTTTCAACCAATGAGCGTCTCAGCCATAAGAGATCTGGTTGGCTCGCTGGCAAGTCTGTAACTGGGCCCTAAAGCTCCCTCCTTCTCTATTGAAGCTCCTTGGTTTTGATCCAAAGTTGACGTTTGAGCCCCACATTCGTTCGGTTGCCTCACGTGCATCGCAGAAGATTGTTCTTATGAGGCGTGCTTGGAGGGTGTTTGGCTCGGTAGAATTGACACGTCGCTGCTTTAATTGCTTTGTCCTTCCTCTTCTGGAGTACTGCTCTGTAGTCGGGGTTCTGCTGCCGATTGCCATCTGCGTTTGCTTGACAAAGTGGTTCGTCGATGAGCGTTCATGCTGGATGGTGTTGTGCCTTGTGATCTGGCGCATCGTCGCAGAGACGGTGGGGTCTGTTTTTTGTATAAAATCTATAACTGCCCCAGTCATCCACTGTCTGCGTTTCTTCCGGATCCATTTGTTCGGGTGAGGTATACTCGGCGTACTGCCATGGTGCTCTTCATGAGTTTGCTTTGGAACCGTTACGATGCCGTACAGGCCAGTATTCCCGTTCTTTTTTTCCATCGTGTGTGGATGTTTGGAATGGTCCTGATGGCTCTGTCTTTGCTGGTGCGGGTATTGGCAGCTTTAAACGATCTATACACAGAGCTATTCTGTGATCTTGGATCTTTTTTTTTCTCTTCTTTTTTTTTCTTTTTTCATTCTTTTGGTTTATTCACCAGCTGGGCTGGTTGCGTGGGGGTTTGTTAACCTCATGGAGTTTCTCCGTTCCCACGTCGCCAGTCTGGTGTGATTATAATAATAATAATAAGATGAATACACTGATGAAGCCAGGAAGCCCAGAGCTAATTTTTGCCTATCTATTTCGTTAAGAGCGTGACACCGAACATATAAATAAATATATATATATTTATAAACACACTACGGTCATTCCTAGTATTAGATTACACTTGATGGATTACGGCTTCGATAACGCAATTACATTGCAGCTGCATCAAGTGCTTTGCTTCTTCCTTGGTTATTTCAACATTGCTGTCGATACAATTTATATATTTATGTGTTATATTTTTGAGAAGCTGACGTCAACGCATTATGTGACCTCCGGCAGCTGATGAAGTAGCCATTAGAATTACGCCATTGGGTTCAAACTATGTAATCTTTGAATTTAATATCAAACATGTATGCTTATATCAGCAGAATTTCTAATTTAAACGGTTTCCCATATAATAACTTTCATACCTCCGTCTATCATATAAATCAATCCGGAGGAGTTTTTCTACTGGTCGTCATTCCACCCTTCAAAAAATTATGTGAAATCTGGCCCTTTTTTGTTGATAAAGCGTTATGGGAAAATATATTTAATTCCAAATCTTGTTACTGGACACATTCTGACTGAAACTGAGGAAAACTTAAGCTCAGTTGCAAAGACGATTAATTGCTGCCAAGCAGTAGAGCATTCAGCAATATTTTTTGTTAAGGTGTTGATTTGCACGGAAGAAAAAGAAAGAAAAAACAACGGGTCTACCGCCTAAGCTGTGTCCAGCAAGGGGCCGTAGAATCCTCTGGGGGCTTAAAAAATGGAAATTTTTCAAGAAGCCTTCAGGTGTCTTTAAATATGGATGTTAGTACACGAACAATCCGTCACGTGCTATACACCTCGGCGCAGGATGTTTATTCGAACAGAAACAATACTCCAATGCTGACTAAAGGCCAGTTCACACGTCCATCATACTAACGCGTTCACGCCCGAAGATGAACACGAGTCGTGAGTCAAATTATGCTGAAGCTGTCTACACGTACAACCGACCTTCATTCAAATGAATGACGCCACGCGACCACTTATGATCTCGTTTCTTTACATTTTTCGCTTATATTTCTCGTCGGCTTGTAGTCACATTCGTATCCCATGGTCTTATGGCCTGAGTTTGAAGTTTTCGCACGGTCTTATAGCCTGAATTTGATAGGAACAGCCAATTTAAAATATTTGTAGCCTGATAAACCGTTAAAAGTCAAACCAGCACGCAGCAATACGCTTCCTTGTCGACTAAAGATGGCGTCTGTGTTCTTAGTACATTATCAGCTCAACAAGTTTTCTTGTGTTAAACGGGAGTACAGTGATTTTAATCATTAAAGTAGCGGTAAAGAAGCATTTTTGTCCACTTCTTCATGATTTGAAAACCCCATAGAGGATTAATTAAGCATTTATAGGTTATGTTTACTAAACTTAAATGACGCGACGCGTTGAAAAAATCAACGTGGTTCATCCTTCACTTTCCCACATTTGCTGCTGCCGCTTCCATCAAATCAACGGGTCGCCTCCATCAGTTTGACTGAACGCGTTACGATGAGGGACGTGTGAACTGGCCCTTAGATAAGCAACGTGGCTGTCAGTATCACTGGCAAGACTTGAGAGAAGAGGAAGATCTTTTTCAAGCTCTGTTGCATAGAAACGTCCCTCTTAATGTGGAGACCTTTCTCTTGCAGCAATAGAAGTAAAGTTATTTGCTGGAAAAAGTATTACAGCATTTCTACTATACAGTTAATATAATTTAACAACAAAAAATACTCCTGTTCACATTGCCAAACTCGAAAAAAGAACGGTTTGTGCCATACGAAATATAGGAAGAAATTAGGAGACGATTTTTAAAAGCATTGATCGACGATAGGAGACGATTTTTAAAAGCATTGATCGACTCTGCACCAACAATTTCGGAGGGTAGTCTGTTCCAAATGTTCAGAATGAAGTACGGGAAAAGCTGCTGGCTGGGAGTAGTTCTTCGATCTTTATGCTTGAGCTACGTCTCATTCAAAGAGTTTTGTTGTAGGCACGCTGTTGAAGTCATTCAAAACTTGAATGTTTGTATTAGTTGGCCCCCAATCGTCTTTTTCGAGAGAGATGAGTCCCACTTCTTGTAGGTGACATTCATATGGCTTTCTTCGCAGTCGAGGTATCAACTTGTTGCTTTGCGTTGGACTCTTTCCATTTTGTCGATATCTTTGCACTTATGCGGCGACCAGAATTGAACAGCAAATTCTAAATGCGGGCGCACTAGTGCTTGGTACAAATGAATCATTATGTCCTTTAATTAGTACTTAAAATTTCTGAGAAAGAAACCCAGTAGTCTGCTAGCTGTTTTAACACTTTTGTCAACTTGAAGACTGTCATGAATTATTGTGATAGTTATTCCTATAGGTCGCGTTCTTGGGTGACAGATGCTAGTTTAATCCTATTCATTTCCAATTGGGTCTGAGGGATCTTCAGCTCTGGCCTAACGTGCATGACTGAACACTTGTCAACATTAAAGCTCAACTGCCACGTTCCCGACCGAGCCATGAGGCGATCTAGGTCTTGTTGTAGCTTATTTCTGTTCCTGGCAGGATGGTATAGTTTAGAGTCATCTGCAAATTTATCAATTTTACTGCAGATATTAAGATCGTAATCACTGATGTAAATTATGAACAGAAGGGGGCCAAGAACGCTACCTTGCTGAACGCCATATAAAACCGGCGTCCAGAGGGTCGTCCCTCCTTGCAGTTTCACTCACGGCTGCCGACCAGCGAGCCAATGCTGACCAGTATCGTTGATCTTCATAAAGAAATTGAGTTTCCCGATATTTACAATTGTTCTCATTCTATTGTCCAGTACTTTCTCCCACACCGCTATTCCATGCATGTTAAAGAAGCCTGAGCCCACGATACTTTCCACACTGTAGCTGAATCCATTTTCTTTTAATAGAGGAAGTGTAGCGTTGTCTCTTCATTCTTCTGGACAAACTTCTGTACCCATCATGTGTTGGAACACTTTGGTGATCCACTGCAACCAATCTTACTACTGAACTTCATCTTGATACTAGTTATCCCTGATGGGCTTGCAGCTCTATTAGCCTTCATTGCCCTTAAGGCTACTCCCACTTCCTCCTCAAACATATTAGGCACAGGATCCTCTACATATTTCACATCCTCCATTTCGCTAAGGTTTTCCTCACTCAAAAGAAGGCTGAAATAATATAGCCTCTCCAGACATTATGGATGTCTTGCTATGTCCCTACAACTACAGCGTCACTGTCCTTAATGCAATAGCCATACACAATATCCTTCTTCCCCTTTTTCATCTGCGTGGTAGCGGCAAACATCGTCCTCTCCTCTGAGCCCAGGTTGTCCACCAAAAATCTACTCTCTTTGCCTGGACAACAGCCCTCTTTGCTTCACGATTCTTTGTCTAAAAGATCTCCTTATTTTCTAATGACCAAGAACTCGCTGCCAGGTTCCAAAAACTCTTTTCTTCTTTGCTATAGCCTGCTGTTCAGTATCATTCCATCACAAGTCTCTCTCTCCCTTCTTCGCCTTCCTGAAGTGACTCTACAAATGTCCTCACACACTCCAGCACATCACGCTGCAGCTCCAACCACTGCTCTACGGCTACCTAAAATTTCTCTTCCAGCCCCTGCACAACCGATTTGGACGAAATTTACAGGGATTGTTAGGTATGTTAATTAAGAGAAATAGATGATTTACTTTTGGTGAAGATATGTCCATCCGTTTGTTTGTTTGTTTGTTTGTCTGCCTCATTTTTCTGAATGCCATAACTCAAAAAGTTGTGGATGGATTTCTTTGAAATTAACATGAATTGTTATGTAGATAACAAAGAGTAAATGACTAAATTTTGGTAGTGATTTGTTTGTTCGTTCGTTTGTCACTGTTGTTAATTTTATGCTTGTTAGCCCAATAACTCAAAAAATAATAAATGGATCTTTATGAAATTTATACGGGTTGTTAGTCATGTTAAAAGACATAAGTAATTACATTTTGGTGCAGATCAGTTTGTTCGTTTGCATGTTTGACTCATGTTTGTCAAAACTTTTGTTAGCAGTATAACTCAAAAAGTTATGAACGGATCTTCAAGAAAATTGCACAAACTGTTATTACTATGAAAAGGCACGAATGATTAGATTTTGGAATTTATACAAAGAAAATTATGATTTCAGAGCCAATTTGAAATTTTTTTGCTACCTTTGCCCTGCTTGGCGGAGGTATGCGCTCTCAGATTGCTCTAGTTTAGAACTTTGTTCCAAATACTCAGACTTTGATTCTTGCAGAACTTTAAGATAGTCTTCTCCTCCTCCTCCTCCTCCTCGTCCTGGTTTGCGTTTCAAATCCACATAGTCCCATTACTTATTCAAATCCAACATGTTCAGCGCTGTTGTGCCGATTTAGATCAGCTCCAAATTGGATATCTTTGCGACTTCCACTTCCATCATGTCATAAACTCTAGGCAGTGCGTCCTGCTTGTGGTGCATATGCTGAGAATATGTCGCATACCATTTAGCCATTAAAGCTCATCTGCCGTTTTTCAACTCAAACTCTCAACCACGAATAGTCATTCTGCCGAATCATGCTTGACGAGCACTCCCACTCCGTCTGTTCCAATATTACTGCCCCCGTACCAAACTCAATTTTTTCATCATTGCTACTAAGTGCTGTGGTGCTCGGATGCTTGTATCTCACCTCGTGAGTACAGCATATATCTATCCGTCTTCTCGCCAACGTGTCACCCACTTCTCTCCGTTTCCCAATCAACGTCCCAATGTTTACAGTGCAGACCATCTCCTCGCTTGCTCTACTACGATCTGCACCGGCATTCCACTGGGAGGTTCTTCACACCCTTTACCCATACAAGGGCTGCTCGGGACCGAGAGACATACTTTGAAGATGTCACCATTGGTGCTGGAGCGGTCTGTTTTTACTCCCCGCATGTCCTTGCAGACGAGAATCCCCCCCCCCCCCATTTATGCGGGCTTGGGACCGGCGTGAGTGGCACACTAGCGGGCAAGCACAACTCCTAACCCNGGGACCGAGAGACATACTTTGAAGATGTCACCATTGGTGCTGGAGCGGTCTGTTTTTACTCCCCGCATGTCCTTGCAGACGAGAATCCCCCCCCCCCCCCATTTATGCGGGCTTGGGACCGGCGTGAGTGGCACACTAGCGGGCAAGCACAACTCCTAACCCTCATACATAGGAGAATAAGAAAATTGTACGCTCTTTTCTGAAGAATAACGGCTAGCACATAACACCTTTTTGCTACCCATTTATTCTAAGAGGAAAGGCCTGCCTAAACAAACAGTCACTGATATCACATTATTCCCTCTCTCTCGTCGTCCCCACAGGTCGGGCTCCACCACATCAGGTGATTTATTGCTGTCACGAAGGCGACGAGAAAGTCCAGTGATTTGCTAAGAAATTTAACACATAAAGGCTTTTATTTCTGGAGACTATTTCTTGACGGTATTTCCAAAAAATATCGAAAAGGGTAGGCTATTATGCTCATAATTGGAGTAATGTTTTCCATAATAAAAACCTATGTGAAATTAGCCTTGCTGATGATAACGTGAAATAATAAAACTAGAACAGGCTGAAAGCACCTATCTCCGCCAAGCAAGACAATGTTAAAAAAAATTAAATTGGTTCTAAAACTATGATTGCCTGCTAATCTACGCCAAAATCAGGTCATTTGTGCTTATGACTGTAATAACAGCGTTTGTAATTTTTCTGAAGATCCCTTCGTAACTTTTTGAGTTAGGTTGCTTACTAACATTTTGACAAACATTAGTCAAACACAGAAACTTACGAACCACTCATCACTGAATTTGACCAGTTAATTATATTCTAACATTTCTCTGAATTCATAGCGAATCCATAATGATCCCTCCATAATTTTTTGAGTTATTTTGCTAACAAACTTACAATGAAACTCGGGGACAAACAAACGAACGAACAGAACATCAGAAACATTTGGTTATTTACTCTTCGTGCTATACCTATCAACTCATGAAAATTTCATAGAAATCCGCATAACTTTTAGGGTTATGGTACTGATCAAAAAAGGTACACAAACAAACAAATGGCTGAACGGATCTTCACCAAAAGTCAATCAACTGTTATTCTTAACATGCCTAGCAATCTTTGTAAATTTCATAAAGATCCGACCATAACTTTTTCAGTAATTTTAGTGACAGACAAATAGACAAACTAGCAGACAAACAAACTCAACAAAAAGACCACCTTCTTATGGTGGAGATGATTAATCAAAGGACTTGTGGTATATATACCAGAAAATTAATTACATTGTTGAACAATCATAGCAGTTCTAGAAACTTTGTATACCATGATTGAATATTCTGTTCATTTGCTATTAGATTTTTCTTTTTCAGTAGTATCGTATGCTCAATACCTGCCTTGATATATAAATTTCTCAACAAGCTTCCATTAGTCTACAAAATATTACATCTAAAATTACCCACCATTGTATTTGTTGTATTTGCTTAGTCTGATGAATATTTTGTGAGCTGTATACACAAAGCCATGCCAACATTAGATGGTGTCTCACCTTTATTACAGTGTTGCAGCTATAATCCAAAGCCGTTAGTTCAGCACGGGTCTAGACTGCTATTATTGCACTGCGTGGAACACTTGGTGAATGCAATTCGTCGTCCAGAAGAAGTATTATTTTACGTTAATTAAATACATGGAACCTGGATGTCCTTTACTTTCATCGATTAGAATCTCTGTAATAAGCCCAACAATTCATATAAATTTCATGAAAAACCGTCCATTACTCTCCAAGTTATGGCACCAGCAAAAAATAGGTAGACAAACAAACGGATGTACAGAACTTCATCGAAAGTTAATCTTTTGTTCCTTTTAACATACCTAACAACCCATGTAAGTTTCGTCGAAATCCGTCCATGACTTTTTGAGTTATCTTGGGGACAGACCGAACAACAGAGAGACGGGCAGACAGACAAACCCGACGAAAACATAACCTGTTTGGCGGAAGTAATATTGTCGTTATTTACCAATCTAGAACTTACTGCAATTGCTTACGAAAAAATTCCACATAGTAGGACAATGTATGCTTATCTATGTTGTTTTTTTAATATTTCACGGATCAATCATCCGAATTATCTTTGATGTATGACTC
>LQNS02000140.1:9255865-9266954 GCA_001587735.2 Parhyale hawaiensis
TATTCAACGAAATTCCCGTCATTGGCCAAGCGGATCGCTTGTTCTGATGTTGATCTTACATGAGATGTAATTTGATGAAAATCGCTTCTGTTAATCTCGAGCTATTAAGTGCCGAATTTGTTAAGGAAAGCAATGGGCGAAAATTCACTGAAGCTTCCTCTTAAGCCCTGACCATAGACCACACGATGCCTGATGCCCACTTCTCCCGAATGGGCCTGACGACGAGAAATTGATGACATTTCGCTAGCATCTTTTCCAGGCAACTTGGTGACCTCAAACTAACGAAAAATAATTAAATGGTCTGCTCTTGGAGACGTAAAGAATGCATTTATTAGAAGGAGGCACACTGCATCAGCACTGGCCAAAAGTTATTTGTGCAATTAATATTAGCAAATTCTTGGTCATAATTATGGGTGTCATTTAATTCTATGATTACCGTTCGCCGAAAACATTTCGCAACAAATTTGTGTTTTTTTCTGCTAAAGACATTTCTGGCTTTGCCACGAGAAGTTTAATTTTTGTTAAACGTCGCTATGTAGACTGGAAAAGATTTTGTTGCAATTTCATCAATTTGCCTTCAGACCCACTTAGGATTTTCAATTGAGAGTCAAGTATCGTGTGGTTTATGCCTCGCCTTACACGCCGTTCGTACAAGAATTCTATGCCGAACGTCTTGTAGAAATAGGCAACTTCAAGTAAAAAAATCAAGTGCTCGACAAGTAACGATAAGGGGACTCTTTAACTAATTCTGACTAATTCTGGCCCACCACACATTGTTTCGTAAGATTAAACTTGTACTATTATCATTCTACATTAATACGTACTAATTCTGACTAATTCTGGCCCACCACACATTGTTTCGTAAGATTAAACTTGTACTATTATCATTCTACATTAATACGTAATCAGCTAGAAGAACGTATTGTATTAGGTTATGTCTACAAACCTGTAGAAATCAATGCTTAGCTACAGTATTTCATTACAATAAATTGCTATGTACCACAGTTTCTTCAGGACACACTCTCAGCGCGTACAGTACACTGCCGTTCATCCGTTTACCGCACTCATGTATCCGCATTCCGTACTCAGCATCCAGGTGCAGGAATGACGTGCCCACGTAGCAGCATACCACGTGCAGTGTCGCCAAGACACGTGGGTATTTCCGTGCCTCTGCTTCGTCGGCGCCTCCGAGAGGAAATGCTGCAGCGGCAGGAAGTGCAGCACGACTGCAGGGGCGGGCCCTGACGCCAAGCTACGGATATCACCTCCTTTTCTCAAATGCTTTACCGCCCTAATAATGTGAGCCATAACAATAATTGCTACCTTGTGCGATGAGCATAACAAGCTAATGTAATCTACGTATTACTCATCGTGTCTGTTTCCGTAAAATTTATGGACATAACACAAGCATTTTGCTAAACGTCTCAGCTCGTTTCATATTTTAATTTGTTTTAATGGTCATTCAGACAAAAATTCCTTGAATCTAGTAAGTCTGCGAATGTCTTTATTATGACTCCATAACATAGACTTAAAATGTACATGTGATACTCACACATACACGCATGTGTACATACTGCAAGTCCTCGTGACTGTTCATTAAGTTTTATATTCATTTTTTTTTATTTATGTAGGCTAAGATATTTCACTGCGGTCGTTTTGAGTACTCGATATATGGATTTAAGAATCAAATTCATATATCAAAACTAAAAAAAGAGTAAAAATTTGAAACCCATTTAAAAAAACTACAGAAAACGAGACAACATATACGAGGATTCCTTGTAAACGTAGTTGTTACAAATATATATGTATAAGTAGTATATTTGCGAGTGAAATGAGCTACTTTTTATAATGCAACAAACAATAACTCAGACACATGGACACGCTTCCGATCATTACATAGGGCACATCATGGACGATGATAACGAACAGGTAAGTGCACGAAGAGGACCCAAGCTGTCGTACACTACAGCTAATTAGCTTGTGGCGTCACAAGTTACTGGTGCGTTGATGAACAGCTAGTTTCCATTGTTTCTTCACTATCCCATTTGCGTCTTCAGAAGGTCATACAGTTTTATGGTAGCACAAAATACGTATCAAACCATCTTCAAATTTTTCCAGCTTTTTGAATGATAAAATTTTGAAAAAGCGTTGGCTTAGGGCTTGTAAAAGAGCAGATGAATTCAACCCAGCAAATGAATACACATTTGTCAGAAGCACTTTTGGAGTCTAGTTTATCGCCATTAAAATGCAATAAATCAAGTGAGTTTTATCAAAAGCTATATGGCATTCTGGAGATGGAATCTTTGAGTGAATGCCTCAATGCTTCCGATTTATTTTCATCTTCTACCAACGACCTTCTACCCTATATAATTTCAAACCGTTGCAAAAAAAAGGTTCAGATGCGTATGATTTAACTCCGAGATAGAAGAGCTTTGTTACAAGATTGGTATGGAAAACATTAAAGCATCAGAGAAACAAATTTCTTTCCTTCCGGTGAAGTATTATTAAAGCAAAAATCTATCCATGATGCGCAGAAGAAAACTATCAGCTGCTGTACGCAGCGATACACAAAAGCTAGGCCCTAAGCAGTACATTTTTTTTTCAAGGCCTCATTTCCAGTGAAGGGTACGCGTAACTTTTTTGGGAGGGAGTGTGTCCCCTACGATCCTCCCATGGCTACTCCACAGCAGGGAATTCTGGATAATATCATCAACCAAGAAGATAGAAGTAATGTATTACACATCGAGTCCCTGTGTTGAAGAATAAGTTTGGTGTTACCATACTAAAATACGAACGTTTCCCGTGTCTGTCTGAAAGGCCTTGCAAAGCCGTGAACGTTTCACGGGTCCAGCTAGTCTACAATTTAATAAAGACTGATGTGTATTTATCTGTTTGTTTATTTATCGGTTTATCCATTTTCTGTCACGCTTTAACAAAACAGAAAGGCGGAAATTAGCCCAGGTTGCAGGCTCTGGTCGCTCTCGCAAGTTCCATTGAAAACTGTTAGGTAGAAAATAGGCCGAGTTGCAGAAGATAGTAAACGTATCTTAATCAGGGACAGTTGAAATTCAAACAATGAAGACATCGCAGGCTTAGTCTGATTTGTACGAGTATTAGCTTATCCATTCATTGAATCTATGGCAAAGTATCGGGCGACCTTATGTCTGAATGCACTTATTGCATTGCCGAAGTTGAAATCGCAGCACTGAAGATATCTGAAGCTTCCATTGGCACTCTCATGAATTTTGATTCGTAGTTTCTTCCCACAAATGATTTCGTTGCTTCAGCTATTCTCCCAAATTTCATTCAATGGTCGATGAAACAGCTTTCTCTAGGCTAGCCTACCGTATCCACAATACCGAATCTGAGCTATTACTTTGAGCGTTGCTAATCGGGCTGCAATAAGCCATGTATTTTCTCCATATCAGAGAAAACAAAAGTTTCTATACTAAGCGGCTGTGCAGCTGTCAATGCTCTTCTCAGGGTGCTTAGGTTAGCAGTTGTAATAACGAATGTATGATCAATGAAGAAGGCCATCACAAATTCTTCGCTTTCATTTTATAACAGCGCGGGTCCTCTAGTTATTAATAACACCAATGACTCCAAAGATTAACTAATTGCCACCCTACCGACTGCTCTGTGTTCTGCCTCACACGTGAGCACGTTAACTTGAGAAATCTCTGCAAAATCCGTTGTTGCGAGAGCACAACAGATACGGCGCTGCGTAACTCCAAATTTAAAGGGTTTGATTAGCGCCGGTGATGCAATCTTGCATCCTCTGGGTATATGCGCTCTCTCTATTTGTTACAACAGTAGGCTATAGAGATGTACTATTCATAGGTAGCACAACATGTAGTACAGTGCGTGCCGTTTCCGGTACCGGCAATTACACAGCACTGACTGAAGCACGAAGATAGTTTACTCTTTGAAGAAAAAATATTAGTCATAATGGAGGCAAAAATTACGTTTCAGTGATAACACAACGTCGGTGCAATGGCTAAGAGCGTGAACTTGTTTGTAGTTTAGTTCTGCAGAAAATATCGGCACCAAAACCCTTTATCAACCTTTACGCTAAGCAGACCAGCAAAGCTAAAGGGTCAACCGCAGCCAGCGTCAGTGCTGACTGTAAGGCCAGACACTCTAGACGCCATGCGTCGGCGAGATGAGAATGTCAAGTCGGGACATTTTCGTAATTGTTGAAGGTCTTCAGTTACAGAAATCTGAGACAGTTTCCTGTGAACACAAAAAGGCTTCCGGAGGCCCGAGCCACGCAAGAACACTTTCCTCTTCTGCATCACTTACGCTCGGGCATTCCTACTGACTCACGAGGTCGTGAGCCGTAAACGATTCTTATCTCACGCCTCTTCCTCCGTGTATGTGACACAGCGCCACCTTACTCTTATATGTCACCACTGCCACTGGCACCTACGCTGGTCCGCACGACTTCACGAGAGGAACTGTTAGTAGTTCATTCTTTGCTTACTGTTAAAGCCCTTACGGCTTTAGGGCTACCACGTTTACGGAGCTGGGTATTCAGGTTTAAGAATATAATAAAGAACAGCTAAATTTACTTTCGCATCCTCCATTTATACAGCTGAAGTTCAGTCGGATGGAAAGCTGCACTAGCACAAATTCAGTAAGGCAACTCGGCACAAAAATTTTCACTTGGTACATTCGACAAAGTAAATAAGGCGATAATAGGAGCAAGACACGACTAATGAATGAATTTGTGGTTGTAATTATTATTACAATTGCTCTGCAACAGATATAAATAATTTAATGAAAGAGACGTAACATTGCCTATATGATGGTTCTATACCAATAGATCTATCAATATTGCAACAAAACTATAAATAAATGCATAGAAAAGGACATGAACGAGATATCAAGCGCAGGGCACTAAGGGTACGAAGGAAGGACCGACCCTGCAGACGATGCGTCCTTGTTCTTTCGTAGAAAATTAAAGACTTGCGGTAACACTTACTATTACCTAGGTCATCTGGTTGTATGAAGATAGTGGCAATTGGGTTGCTTTAAGCACAGTTTCTAAACTCCCTTTTTATCTTCAAGAGGTGTAAGCATGCATTAGAATATTTTAAAAGCGCGATGTATAGAAAAGGTTAGAAAGAACAGACACAGGACGGAAAACGTAAGCTACTCCTTTTAGGGCCAAAATAGATTTTGGCTTACAAGAACACTATTACTGTCAGAAAGTTCCTGTGGACGAGATTACTGAACCAGTAACGCTGAACTCCACTCAGTGTGATAGCTAACCTTAGCTACGATCTGTAGCATCCTCCAGGTCGGGGCAAATAATGACAACAAGATACTTGCCTTTGCTGTTTTGGATAATAGAAATTTACAGTGATAACGATTCCCAACCCTCTATTTTAAATATAACTAGAGCACGCTGAGAGCGCATACCTCCGCCAAGCGAGGCAACTGCAGCAAAAAATTCAAATTAGCTCTGAAACCATAATTTTCTTTGTATGAACTCCAAAATCAAATCATTTGTGCTTCTTGATAGTAATAACAGCTTGTAAAATTTTCATGAAGATCCGTTCATAACTTTCTGAGTTATACTGCTAGCAAACGTTATGACAAACTTGAGTCAAGCATTCAAACGAACAAACCGATCTGCACCAAAATTTATTCATTTATGTCCTATGACCCTGGAAATTTTTAGCATGTTGAGAACTACAAATTTAAATATAGAATTACGCATTTCAGAATCACTTTTTATACACAAACTCAAACCGGTTTTGAATGGCAATAGTAGCTGTTATCCTTTGAAATTAGTAAATAGATAAGCTTTTAGTTTTTCCGACCATGAACGTACCTTTGTCTTAGCTGAACTATTTGAACTGATTGTACTTTACTTCTTTATCTGTGTTTACAGAACTGATGATGGAGCAGGTCTCCGAAACGTTTTATAGAATATGACTTCAATTTTAATCTTCGTCTTTGCTTTTAAATTTTTAAGAATTTTATAAAGATCCATTCATTATTTTTCGAGTTACCGTGCTAATAACCACAAATTTTAAAACAGTGACAAACGAACGAACGAAAAAACGGATCAGTACCAAAATTTGATCATATACTCTTTGTTATATACCTAACAACTCGTGTTAATTTCATAAAAATCCATCAATAACCTTTTGAGTTATGGCATTGAGAAAAATGAGGCAGACAAACAAACAAACGGATGGACTTATCTTCACCAAAAGTTAATCATCTGTTTCTCCAAACATACATACCAATCCCTGTAAATTTCGTTCAAATCGGTTCAGAACTTTTTCAGTTAGCTTGGCGACAGACAGACAAACACGACGAGAACATCACCTCCTTGGCGGAGGCAAATTTTTAGACCTAGCAATCTTTTTTACCTCATCCGAACGTAACACAAAAACCAATGGATTACGACCTTGACAGCGACCTAACGGAAAGTTAAAATTTGCAAACTTCTAATGAATTTGGCACCAAATGCCTCAAGCCAAGCTCAAATGACTACATAATAATACATACAAGGCGAAATTTTGCAGGATCAGTGCTTGGCGAAGTTTATCGCAGTAGGGTAGAGCAACACACTTTAAGGATCCCAAGAGAACCTAAAATTTCAGTGAAGATTTTTTTCAAAGTCTTGGAATTTTTTTATTTCTACTCGTATTTCTCCACGCAAATCTAATGATAGTATGAATATTCATGTACAATTTTTAACCTGTATCTTAATACCCTGAACGTATAGTCTATAGCCTATTTTGAGCATTTTAGCCATTTCTGCTTTGGCACACTCACTGTGCTGTACACTTACGTGACGTACACATACTTAGTGTAAATTGTACAGGTTCAAGAGGATGTCTAGCAATTTGCTCTACTTGATGGATATAATGGAATCACACTAGGCTTAACTTGACTTGAATATCAATTACAAGTTTCGGATTAGCCACTTTAAGGGGTTCAATTCAAATTAAACAAAACTTTGTATTTGAGGATCGATTGTTCTCAAATTGCACAGTATATATAACTTTGAAAAAGAAACACATTTTGCTCATGTAAGTTCTCCGATTTTGGCTTTAGCTTTTAAGAAATGGGAAAGATTTTTTAATATAATTTTCTCTGGCATTTCAAAAGAATAGAAGTCTGTGAGTTTATAAGCTAGAACAAAAACTAAGACAGTTTTAGAATTCTTGTAACATTTCTAACGAAACGACGGCTTTAGATTTTTAATTTTTAATTTCTTTTGATATGGCATTTTCGATCACTAAGTAAAATATTTATCAAAATTTAAAGAAATTTTCAGTTTGAACTGTGATACAAAACATTAAATGTAAGAATTGGAAAAACAGGGCCGTTGTTTTCTTAGAAATGTTATAAGGATTCCAAAACTGTCATACCTTCTACTCATTTTTAGGCGGAAAAATCGCATTCTACAGGATAAGCAAAAAACGTAAAATACTGTGGTGATATGTCATACAATGCACTTTTTTTCTACTGTGGATGAAGTTTGAATGCTGTATTCATGGTGCGTTATCATCTAAAAATGATATGAATGCATAGTTTTCATATTTTTACCTGTAAATTGCTAAATTACATATATATATTTTTTATTATTTGGGTACTCACCATGGAGATCAAAACAGATTTCCGATTACAAAAAAAAAAAAAAACATAATTTTGACCCCCCTGCTCCTCCTTGAACTTTTTTTGGGGGAAGGGGGGGGGGGGCTACAGTGCCCATAGCCTCCAAAACATTTGGGACATGAAGGACTACTGCCAACCATTCTTTTTCCGACAAATAATAATAATAAATCATGGTTTTAACCGTCTCTACACCCCTTCGGGTCCATTTTGGGGTGGTTTAGTGCTCGTAGCCCCATAAAAATTTAGGACACAATAGCCCATTACCTCAGGATCCCTTTTCAGCAAAAAAATTGTTTTATTTTACCAAAATCGCTGAGTGGACCCCCTAAAATTGAACATAAGGAACTAGTTGCAGACCGATTACGCTGGAGACAACCAAAAATGGACTAAGATTCAAAGCAGATTGCTTTCCTACCCAAGCAGATACAACTACCTTCATCGTAGTGGCGAACGCAACATGGCCTAAATTTGTCCTTCAACCTTTCCAAAGCTCTGGGCTGGAGTACTCGGGGACAGTGCTGGCGCCTCCGTGCGCTGGACGCCAGCACCGTACTGGGACACTTTTCAGTGCTGGCGCTTCCGTGCACTGGACGCCAGCACCGGACTGGGACACTTTTCAGTGCTGGCGCTTCCGTGCGCTGGACGCCAGCACCGGACTGGGACACATTTCAGTGCTGGCGCTTCCGTGCACTGGACGCCAGCACCGGACTGGGGCACATTTCAGTGCTGGCGCCTCCGTGCGCTGGATGTCAGCACCGGACTGGCACACATTTCAGTGCTGGCGCTTCCGTGCGCTGGACGCCAGCACCGGACTGGGACACATTTCAGTGCTGGCGCCTCCGTGCGCTGGACGCCAGCACCGGACTGGGACACATTTCAGTGCTGGCGCTTCCGTTCGCTGGACGCCAGCACCGGACTTGGACACATTTCAGTGCTGGCGCTTCCGTGCACTGGACGTCAGCACCAGACTGGAGCACAATTCAGTGCTGGCGCCTCCGTGCGCTGGACGCCAGCACCGGACTGGGACACATTTCAGTGCTGGCGCCTCCGTGCGCTGGACACCAGCACCGGACTGGGACACATTTCAGTGATGGCGCCGCCGTGCGCTGGTCGCCAGCACCGGACTGGGATACATTTCAGTGCTGGCGCTTCCGTGCGCTGGACGCTAGCACCGGACTGGGACACATTTCAGTGCTGGCGCTTCCGTGTGCTGGACGCCAGCACCGGACTGGGACACATTCAGTGCTGGCGCCTTCGTGCGCTGGACGCCAGCAAAGGACTGGGACACATTTCAGTGCTGGCGCCTTCGTGCGCTGGATGCCAGCACCAAACTGGGACACATTTCAGTGCTGGCGCTTCCGTGCGCTGGACGCCAGCACCAAACTGGGACACATTTCAGTGCTGGCGCTTCCGTGCGCTGGACGCCAGCACCGGACTTGGACACATTTCAGTGCTGGCGCTTCCGGGCACTGGACGTCAGCATCGGACTGGGGCACATTTCAGTGCTGGCGCCTCCGTGCGCTGGATGTCAGCACCGGACTGGCACACATTTCAGTGCTGGCGCCTCCGTTCGCTGGACACCAGCACCCTACTGGGACACATTTCAGTGATGGCGCCGCCGTGCGCTGGTCGCCAGCACCGGACTGGGACACATTTCAGTGCTGGCGCTTCCGTGCGCTGGACGCTAGCACCGGACTGGGACACATTTCAGTGTTGGCGCTTCCGTGCGCTGGACGCCAGCACCGGACTGGGACACATTCAGTGCTGGCGCCTTCGTGCGCTGGACGCCAGCACCGGACTCGGACACATTTCAGTGCTGGCGCCTCCATGCGCTGGACGCCAGCACCGGACTGGGACACATTCAGTGCTGGCGCCTCCGTGCGCTGGACGCCAGCACCGGACTGGGACACATTTCAGTGCTGGCGCTTCCGTGCACTGAACGCCAGCACCGGACTGGGGCACATTTCAGTGCTGGCGCCGCAGTGCCCTGGTCGCCAGCACCGGACTGGGACACATTTCAGTGCTGGCGCCTCCGTGCGCTGGACGCCAGCACCGGACTGGGACACATTTCAGTGCTGGCGCCTCCGTGCGCTGGATGTCAGCACCGGACTGGGACACATTTCAGTGCTGGCGCTTCCGTGCGCTGGACGCCAGCACCGGACTGGGACACATTTCAGTGCTGGCGAGGACTGCACGAAAAGTCTTCCACTAGTTTATATGGTAGATCGATTCCTGATACGACCGTGGAAAAAAGAGGTGCTACTGATCCTACCATAAATACCTCTAATTAACCATCTTCTGCGGATGCCATAACAATGCTCTGGTAGCTACTATAGATGGTTTCTTTTTTGCTTCCTAATTTCCTACTGTTTTGTATTTCATTAACAAATAGGGAGTATTTATCAAATAACATAAAATTAGAGCAAAAAGGCCAAGAAAAATGCACAATCCGATGAATTCTTCATCATAAAATTTACGTCATTCGTGTTTCTCAAATATCCTAACAATTCCTGCAAATTTTATAGAGTATAGTTCATAAATTTTGGGTTATGTTGCTAATAAACAGTAAAACAACAATCAAATAATTTCTGCCGATCATTTGCCCAGAAAGGAAGGGGGAGAACGAAATACATTAAAAATTATTCTAGGAATAAATACGAAAGTGTTTTGATTGCACTCAGACTCGTTCTTTCGGAAGGTATTCATTCACGTGCGTAGCTAGGAGAAGGAGGGCGGGTAAATGTTTGTTGTCATTTTCAGCAATTGGGCACCAAGCCTGAATAAAATTATTACATTCACCACATTATATTCTGACTGATATTTCAAACTGAATTTTGAAGCACACATGCTCCGCATAGAGGAAAATTCATTTGCCGCGTCCCCACTGCCCCCCTCCAGCTAGCTACAAGTATCCCAATGGGAAATTTGTCGTTAATTGGGCGATATTATCCGCATCAAATAAATCCTTATACCATTGTGATTGAAAAATTAATGTGTACCGTGAGAATGTAGAAAACCGTTCAAAACATAAGTTTCGGTGAGCAAAGAAGGAAGAAATGTAGAATTAGGAAGGAAGTAGAACGTATATAGACATGTATGGTTTGTTAACTATAAGCTCTTCAAAGTAATTGAAACAATTGTTCATTTTTCAATATAAACGGGTTTTCATTAGTGAAATCGAAGTTCATTTAATCGTGTAAATATGGCTACTGTAAATTACAGGATTCTGAATTAAAATCTATAATATTAATAGCGTTGTGCCTTCGTTCGTTCTTTCCTTCTTGTGTTACGCTCTTCTATAATAGATAGAAGAAAATTAGAGCGAATAGTTTTAAAGCTCAGCAGCTCAGCAGATCGATGACGAGGTGGCAGCAGAAAGCTTAAGTGAAATCCTTATCCCTTTATTATCTGAATGCATGTCTAGCCAAGTTGGAAATTTTGGCGATCC
>LQNS02000140.1:9273678-9294189 GCA_001587735.2 Parhyale hawaiensis
TCCGTATTTCATAGTCAGCATTTGGAATAGACTCCCCTCCGATGTTGTTAGTGCGGAGTCAGTCAACGCGTTTAAAAATCGTCTTGACGTATATTGGGAGAGACATCCTCCGGGAGTTGCAAACACTTAACGGCCAAAGTTTCCGAGGCAACCTTAATCCATCTCCTCTCTCCCGCTCCAACTACACAGTTTGATGTCTCTAAGCTCCGCATGTCAGCGGCTCTTGAAGGTGCTTGCGTGCATTCAAGATCGTTCCGGTGTCTCTTTGGGAATGGGCCTATTGGTTCGTCTACTGCCGCCTATCTAATCTAATCTAATCTAATTGTATTAACAGCTATGTCACCAGATATCGGCAGAATAACTTATATTAAGCGATAAATCTCTGTCGCAGCAAGTTGCTGCGGTAGTGATGAATCTCTATCGTAACAACCTTCTGCCGTAGGGATGAATCTCTATCGTAACAACCTTCTGCAGTAGGGATGAATCTCTATCGTAACAACTTTCTGCAGTAGGGATGAATCTCTATCGTAACAACCTTGTGCAATAGAGATGAATCTCTATCGTAACAACTTGCTGCAGTAGGGATGAATCTCTATCGTAACAACTTTCTGCGGTAGGGATGAATCTCTATCTTAACAACCTTCTGCAGTACGGATGAATCTCTATCGTCACAACCTTCTGCAGTAGGGATGAATCTCTATCGTAACAACCTTCTACAGTAGGGATGAATCTCTATCGTAACAACCTTCTGCAATAGAGATGAATCTCTATCGTAACAATCTTCTGTAATAGAAATGAATCTCTATCGTAACAGCTTTTTGCAGTAGGGATGAATCTCTATCGTAACAACTTTCTGCAGTAGGGATGAATCTCTATCGTAACAACCTTCTGCAGTAGGGATGAATCTCTATCGTAACAACCTTCTGCCGTAGGGATGAATCTCTATCGTAACAACCTTCTGCAGTAGGGATGAATCTCTATCGTAACAACTTTCTGCAGTAGGGATGAATCTTTATCGTAACAACCTTCTGCAGTTGGGATGAATCTCTATCGTAACAACCTTGTGCAATAGAGATGAATCTCTATCGTAGCAACTTTCTGCAGTAGGGATGAATCTCTATCGTAACAACTTTCTGCGGTAGGGATTAATCTCTATCGTAACAACCTTCTGCAGTAGGAATGAATTTCTATCGTGACAACCTTCTGTAGTAGGGATGAATCTCTATCGTAACAACCTTGTGTAGTAGGGATGAATTTCTATCGTAACAACCTTCTGCAGTTGGGATGAATCTCTATCGTAACAACCTTGTGCAATAGAGATGAATCTCTATCGTTACAACTTTCTGCAGTAGGGATTAATCTCTATCGTAACAACCTTCTGCAGTAGGGATTAATCCCTATCGTAACAACCTTCTGCAGTAGGGATTAATCTCTATCGTAACAACCTTCTGCAGTAGGGATTAATCTCTATCGTAACAACCTTCTGCAGTGGGGATTAATCTCTATCGTAACAACCTTCTGCAGTAGGGATTAATCTCTATCGTAACAACCTTCTGAAGAGTTTCGTGAATAAAGTGGGCTTGAAAAGCCCACGCTAGCAGTTGAGTGTGTCCGTCATAGGGAGGAAAATTACAAGCGTTCGGAATCAGAAGGGAGGTGTGAGCCCACAGGTCGATATGGAGCTCAGGCCTGCCGTGCACTGAGTAATTAACTGCTGAGGCGTGAGTCAGGGGAGTCCTGTGCTCTACACAAGAGGGCTCTCATGTCACGCAAATATCATCCCACACTATACACCAGTCATATCTCAGAGGGTGGCTTTCTCAAAACATCAGCTTCATATCCACAATGACGCACCATGATCAAAAGAGTTTCCTTGTAGCGGTAACCACTCACACCTAATTATTGCAGCTTGGTATAATGTCGCTAATGGTGCTTCTTGGTATGTTTGAAAGTGCCGCCTGTCATCGCAACGTTAATGAATGAATATTAGGCTGAGTTTTCCAGATATGTCCAAAGAGATGCAGTAAAGCATTTTCAACACTTCATTACGCAATTTATTGTCCCACCCTACCAGTTTATTTTTAGCGGATAATACAGCTTGATTATTACAATAATGATCAGTTTTCGTACCTATTTAATGGTTGCGTTCAGTTCTGGCTGAACGGTAAATCAAGCAAGATAATTGTTTCATGAAAGAAGCAACTCTATCGCTTGGGGAATTTTGTTCGAAAAGCAAAAAGAAAAAAAAAACAATCAGCCGTCATTTCTTGCCTGGAATATGACAAGTCCACAATATACTGGGCTTGCTGGTACCAAATTATCTTGTGTACATCGCTCTATTGCAGCTCACGATTTTTGTTAATTTCATTTCTGAAGTGATATGAATCTCTCATAAGTGAAAGTTGGTATCCTGCAAAACAACAAATAGGTAGGTAACGTAACAAAATTTCGCTTGAATTCATGCGTTATTCTAAAATTTAAAAGTTTTATGGATTGTAAATCAAGTTTAATTGTAAATCGATTTATTGCAGGTCTCTGAAAATATTCAGAAAAGGACGTTTGACAACTTCAGAAAACGTGTGGATTATTGCAGGCCTTGCAGAAGCTTTGTCTCTCATAGATGTAGCCCAGGAGCTTAGGAGAGCTGGAAGAATCTTGTCGTCATATGTGGAGAACCCCAACACCAAACCAAGATGACTCGAGAAAAACCCTTTTCCCTCGTGATATTTGAAAAATACGCAAGTAAGTCAGCAAGCATTCAAACAGTACCAGCGCTGTCATATATGACAAAGCTGGCATTGCCCCTTTGTCCGGACAAACCCAATGCAACGTCTTCAATGAACTAACGAGGAACGTTGAGCATCTCGCCAGGCTTCCGTTGGACAAATCCCACTAGGAAAACGCATTGCTTGGGCACGAAAATACATGAAGACAAACTTCCAAATGTTCTCTCTTTACGGATGTGGCTAGAGCTAACCCTGAAGATCCGGATGCATGGGCCAAATTTTGGAGTCCTTTTGGAGCCCCTATCTCACATCGATTGCGACGCTAAGAAAGAGGTGGAGGTGATATGATTAGATAACTTTCTATCGAACCTTCCCGAGTGCCTTAGGTGTCAAATTTACGAGTCAAAGTTACACAGTTCCATGGCCACGTCGACGCCAAAACTGATTTCATGCACCACGTTGCTCCATCCCATTCAACGAAGGTTACCACTTCATGTCTTGGAACTCTCGGCGTCAGACGAGGGCGTTTAATTGCTTGGCTTCCTTGCTCTCCTGAGCTTAATCCTATTGAACAGCTTTGTTCAATTTTGAAAAGGAGGTTTATAAAGGACTCCAATTTACATCGATGGACAACTTCTGACTGAAAATTACTGATATTGCTGGCACCATATTATCATCTCAAGTTCACCGAGTGACATCTTCAGTAGATAAGAACTGTTTAACGCAATTTCATAGAATGAAAATTACGTCGACAAGTAACTTGCTTTTCTGGCGCGTAACTGTTAAATGCATTCATTATGTTTGTTAACATTATTGACGGGTTCATTGTTCGCATTAAATACAATTGTGATGTTAAAGTAGTGATTCATTATCGGAAATTTGCATCTTCAGCACCCTCCTATAAAGTGACTGACAGTTAAAATTCCGTTACATTACAGGACATGTCGTAACTTTTAAAATATTGCATGAATTCAAGCGAAATTTAGTTACTTTGCGTACCTAGTTGTGGTTTTCAGGGCACTAACTTTCACTTATTTGAGACATATTACTTCAGAAATTAACAAAATCTTGACCTGCAGTAGAGCGATTTGCAGATTAAGTTACCATAGCTAGTAGCACAATCAAATTGCGCCGATGAATCACACCGAATAAGCTGAGTGTTCTCGACGCCTAGCCCGTATAACGGGCTAGACTCCCCAGACGCATCATTGTCTTGTCGGCGGAGGCCGATAAGCTTGCATTGAAATCCTTACCATGATGATTCTTCAGACGAGATCCATATGGTGTTACTCACACCACCCATCTTGTGCAGAGGTGACGCTTCATTCCACGACCAGCGGGAGGGTGAGTTATCCCCACACTACACGCAGCCGCTTACAGCTGGTTTGTCAGGCACTTTCACTAAGTATGCCTAAAGGAAGTTTTTGAACTTCGCAGCTTCAATATCGGTGGCGATACAAATGTGACGTAGCATTATGTTAAACAACCCCGGACAATGAAGCTATTAGAATACCTTGAGGCTATTGATTCGCCACCATTTATGATCGGAGCTCGCTGTTCACAAGTTCAACCAATACGGTCGCTGTTCACAAGTCCGACCAGTACGGTCGCTGTTCACAAGTCCGACCAATACGGTCGCTGTTCACAAGTCCGACCAATACGGTCGCTGTTCACACGTCCGACCAATACGGTCTGGCAAGAATCCGCCCATCGACGTTGATAGGTAATCCTTCTCTAATTTTCCAAACATATATGATCGCCTGTGAAGTGCGCCCATCTCAGTTAAGTTGAGTACATCTGAAGTTGAGCAAGTCTTGCCTGATAGTTTAATTCTTGCATGCCCCGAATCTTGGCAGTGTACGCTCGCTGGATAGCCTCGAGGCGCTCTAGGGTCTTTCCGTTTGCTCGGCATCCAAAGAGGTGAACAGTATTCCATCCTCGGCTGTACCAGTTGTTTCTATATGGTGAGCATTGCAGTGCACGCATTGTTGGCATTTTGATCAATTTAGCTCGTTTCATAAGTAGTTCATTACTTTTATTGATTTATCTCTTCCTCGGACTCAGGCATTACATGATCTGTTCCAACAGAACGTTTCCGACCATCTCATTGATACTTTTCGTTAGATCCGTACGAAGATTTTTGCTGTTTCAATGCCTCCGAGATGTGCTCTTCGATCACGACTCTGGATGATCCCACTCTGTCAACCTTGGGCTATCCGCACAATATGGAAATTAAAGCCTCAATTACTGAAAATTTTGTTTTCATGAATATATCAGTAACTATCCATGGCATCAAAATATATTTGATGTCTATATATGCACTGTAAAGAATTAAGCTAAACAATTTCAGTATTGATCACACCTATATTTTCTGCAGTAAAGAATATATGGGTGTGATCAATATTGAAATTGTTTAGGCTTATTCTTGATCCATGCGCATGTTTCCATCAAATAGGTATACTTTGATACCGCGCATAGTTCCTGAAATTTTAACTGAAATTATATGTTCAATAATGGCGACTTTAACTATTCAGCACAAAATGTCAATGCAATCTTACTGAAATGGCTGACAAATTTATTTCTTTATCCCTTAAAACATAGCTATGGACACCAAAATTAATATTAATACCGTGCATAGTTATTGAGATACTCATGAAAACAACATTTTCAGTAAGGCGACCATAATTTCCATAGCGTGCCGTTAGACCCAAGGATAACAATATGACATCATCCACAGAGAGCACATCTCGGAGGTACAGACACAGCAAGACGCACTTTGCACTGACCGTATTGCAAGGTTCTCCAAAAATCCACGATTCGGCAACCTGTGTGATAGGCAGAAAATTTGCGGTGGTGTGACCCACAGGTCTCTATTAATATCGGGCCTCTCTGTCTCCTGATCTGACTTGCTGAGGGCATCAATCGACATCCACACTTGGGATGAGCTGACCGAGTGTACTGTATTTCATAAGTGCGAGGAGTAACTTATGTACAACACAGTGACGTACGAGATCAGTAGTGATGTAGCAGTAACATGAGCCGGTAATGACTTACTGTATATCAATTAGATTGCAGGAACACAATTATTAAAAAACCGATACGGTGAGAAAACAGTTTTGCTTGTTGCTAAAAAAATTGGCTTGTAGATAATCAGAAAATGGTTTTCTCCAGCAAAATGTAGAAGTGATTTTAATTTTTATCCAGTGGTATATCTGTACGGTGGCATGCAGTGCATACACAGTATCACTGACGATACCACCAATTATCCGTCTAGAATCTTAACTCGGTACAAGTAAGTCTATTCCAGCAACAAATACGAGAACTAACAAGTTTTGAAACAAAGTTCACTTGACGAGATTCTACCTCAGGAGATCAGGATAAAGAGAGTCGTGTAGCATTCCATTAAATGGAGGTATTCAGTTGTTATTACCTACTGTATTGCATACAATACAATCTACCCCATAAGCAAGTTCAGCATGGAAGCGATGAGTGCGAAAAGGCTACTGAAAAATTTGTTGAAAACTTATTTGCAGCACAAACGTAACGAGCATAAATAAATACTAGCGTAGATAATGGAAACAATTTCCTGACCTGTGTTTCAGTACAAAATACAACCCACCACGAGCCTCGAGGCTGGTAACCCTNCGCTGTTCACAAGTCCGATCAATACGGTCGCTGTTCACAAGTCCGATCAATACGGTCGCTGTTCACAAGTCCAATCAATACGGTCGCTGTTCACAAGTCCGATCAATACGGTCGCTGTTCACAAGTCCAACCAATACGGTCGCTGTTCACAAATCCGATCAATACGGTCGCTGTTCACAAGTCCGATCAATACGGTCGCTGTTCACAAGTCCGATCAATACGGTCGCTGTTCACAAGTCCGACCAATACGGTCGCTGTTCACAAGTCCAACCAATACGGTCGCTGTTCACAAATCCGATCAATACGGTCGCTGTTCACAAGTCCGACCAATACGGTCGCTGTTCACAAGTCCGACCAATACGGTCGCTGTTCACAAGTCCGACCAATACGGTCGCTGTTCACAAGTCCGACCAATACGGTCTGAGTGTCCGGCAAGAGTCCGCGCATCGACATTGATAGGTAATCTTCTCTAATTTTCCAAACTGATATGATCGCGTGTGAAGTGTCGCATCTCAGTAAAGTTAAGTGCATTTGAAGTTGAGCAAGTCTTTTGTGTTAGTTTAATTCTTGCATGCCCTGAATCTTGGCAGTGAACGTTCGCTGGATAGCCTCGAGGCGCTCTAGGGTCTTTCCGTTTACTCGGCATTCAAAGAGGTGAACAGTATTCCATCCTCGGCTGTACCAGTTGTAGTTGTTTCTATATGGTGAGCATTGTAGCTGCTTCTCGTGAAGAGAACATTCGAAGCCCCCATTCGCTCCATTTCTTGCCTATCGAAACAACTCTAACCACGTGGCATTATCCTGTTTCTCACCCCAAAGCCTCTTAAAACTTTCTTTCGATTTCGCTCCCACCATTCGTTGTGTAGCATGTCGATCCAATAAGGGAAGAGTTGCTCCGTATCAAAACAGTTCCAAGTTTATTTCGTTGAAGGCCTTGTTGTTGTCCGATGACCTGCGAAATTTATTACTCAAATCTAATTCCACTGTCCGTACGTCTGCCACTGACTGTACCGCTGGTAATATTCGTATACCGTCCGAAAGCATAGTGGGAGTGGCAACTTGCATTGGTGCCTCATGTCATTTATCATGATATGGATAAGTATTGGACCAAGCACAGGACATTGTGGGATTCCACTGAGTACCGGCTATCGTTTTGACACTTTATTATTCATAATTGAACCTTGGGTTCAGTTTATAAGGAATGCTTCAATCCACTGAAGATATTTCCCACGGTTACCCATGATGGCGAGTTTGAGTGATAGTATTCCGCGGTCAACTTTGTTAAATACTATTGCAAAATCTAAATAACTTACGTCTATATTTTTGCCTCAGCGCAGAATAGATTCACAATGCTCAAACAGCTGAGAAGTGGTACATCATTTATGGCAGTGTTCATTTGATGTAAGTAGGCTATTGCTCGCTAAATGATCTATGTATTAAATGCTTCCTAAACACCCTATCAAACATCTTCATTAGATGGCTAGTTTGGGACACAGGTCTATATGTAGTTAGCTGGATCAATAATATTTCCTGCTTTGGGAATACGTGTAACAATTCATGTTTGTGGGTAATTGAAATTATCCTTCATTCACTGATTTCCGACACATAGGGTATAGAAGATAAGAGATGCTTCGTTTACACGTAAATACATCCTAAGGATTTGTGCAGGCGCATCATTTGGTCCCGCTGCACTATTACCGCTAAGTTTGCCGATGGCTGGGTCAATGCTGAGTTTTGTGAGTGCAAAGTCAGCTACGTAATATCTAGTCGAATCGCTTCGTGGAATCACAGCACAACGGATTTTGCCACAAAGGACTTTTTTTGTTACTGACGACTCAGTATTTTGTCCATTTCTTGGTCGTCAGCAACAAAATACTCTCAATCGCACACAAGTGGCCCGATTTTCAATTTACTCAAAAGTGATGATAGTTATGAGCGAAAAAAATATTTGCTATTGCGTTTTATTTTCTCGATCGCTTGCTTTTTTTTTCTTGTTTTTCTTCACCATGCAATGCGAGCCAGTTGAAGCTCCATTTCATAAGGCTTCGTTTTGCACTCAACTGCCGCTGCAGTGGCCTCGCTGATTGCTGGCATTTTGATCAATTTTGCTCGTTTCATACGTAGTTCCATACTTTTATTAATTTATCTTTACTCCGGACTCAGGCATTTCATGCTCTGTTCCAACAGAACGTTTCCGACTATCTCATTGATACTTTTCGTTAGGTCCGTACGAAGATTTAGGCTGTTTCAATACCTACGAGATGTGCTCTTCAAGAATCTTGGTGATCCCACTCTGTCCATCTAGGGCAATCCGCACAATATGAAAATTAAAGCCTCTATTGCTGAAAATTTCGTTTTCATGAATATTTCAGTAACTATGCATGGTATCAAAATATATTTGATGTCTATATACGCAGTGTAAAGGAATAAACTAACCGATTTCAGTGTTGATCTCACCTATATTTTTTTGCAGTAAAGAATACATGGGTGTGATCGATATTGAAATTGTTTAGGCTAATTCTTGATCCTTGTGTATATTTCCATCAAATAGGTATACTTTGATACCACGCATAGTTCCTCAAATTTTGACTGAAATTATATGTTCAGTAATGGCGACTTTAACTATTCAGCACAAAATATCGATGCAATCATACTGAAATGGCTGAATATATTTCTTTGTCCTTCAGAACATAGCGATAGACACCAAAATTAATATTAATACCATGCATAGTTATTGAGATACTCATGAAAACAACATTTTCAGTAATGGCGACCCTAATTCCCATAGCGTGCCGTTAGACCAAAGGATAACAATATGACATCATCCACAGAGAGCACATCTCGGAGGTACAGAGACAGCAAAATGAACTTTGCACTGACCGTATTGCAAGGTTCTCCACAAATCCACTATTCGGCTACCTGAGCGATAGGCAGAAAATCTGCGGTGGTGCGACCCACAGGTCTCTATTAATATCGGGCCTCTCTGTCTCTTGATCTGACTTGCTGAGGGCGTCAATCGACATCCACACTTGGGATGAGCTGACCAAGTGTACTGTATTTCATAAGTGCGAGGAGTAACTTATGTACAACACAGTGACGTACGAGATCAGTAGTTAGGTACATGTGATGCAGCAGTAGCATGGGCCGGTAATGACTTACTGTACATCAATCAGATCGCAGGAACACAATTATTAAAAAACCGATACGGTGAGAAAACAGTTTTGCTTGTTGCTAAAAAAAATTGGCTTGTAGATAATCAGAAAATGGTTTTCTCCAGCAAAATGTAGAAGTGATTTTAATTTTTTTCCAGTGGTATATCTGTATGGTGGCATGCAGTGCATACACAATATCACGGACGATACCACCAATTATTCGTCTAGAATCTTAACTCGGTACAAGTAAGCCTATTCCAGTAACAAATAAGAGAACGAGCAAGTTTTGAAACAAAGTTTACTTGACGAGATTCTACCTCAGAAGATCAGGATAAAGAGAGTCGTGTAGCATTCCATTAAATGGAGGTATTCAGTTGTTAACACCTACTGTATTGCATACAATACAATCTACCCCATAAGCAAGTTCAGCATGGAAGCGATGAGTGCGAAAAGGCTTCTGAAAAATTTGTTGAAAACTTATTTGCAGCACAAACGTAACGAGCATAAATAAATACTAGCGTAGATAATGGAAACAATTTCCTGACCTGTGTTTCAGTACAAAATACAACCCACCACGAGCCTCGAGGCTGGTAACCCTACCACGAATACAGGCGATGTTACCATGTAAAGGCGTGGCAGTAGGTTCCGACCATGCACTTTACGTAACCCTGAGTGCCAGTTCGAGTGTAACCCTTCGGGAGTTGTGCATGAGATCGCCTGTCTCGACCCTAGGGATATTCCGGCACACCAAATGTCAAGGTGAGAATGCCAGTGGGCAGCATGTTCCCCGTGTCGTGACAGCCCTGGCACCTTACCGCATGCAGGGGTTGTTGCATCTGGCCCCAACTTCTGCTGTGAGATTAGTTGATACAGCTGGGTATACAGGTTTTCTTCCTCTTTGCTCTGCCCCTTGTTTATGGGCCAGAAGTGGAGCACTGGTCAAGAGAAAATTCGGTAAAATGAGGAGGTAGGCTGAAATACTTCTTTTGAGCTTTACTGTGTTGCAGATTCAAATTACCGAGTACCACTGTTGGGATCGTTATCTGAGTGGATACAGTGTTTAAACCAAGGCTATAGCAATAATAATGCAACTAACATAAAATACACAAATACACGTCTTCCGGTTAAGATGCACCCACAAGTGGACGAGGCTCAATAGGGTTTCATTACCAAATTCAAGCGTAAATATTATTGACGTTACTGACAGTAGATAGATAGTACGTTCATCGATGAGCAAAATTTTCATTTAAAACATTTTGCTATAATCTTAAATTATTATCGTGTCTTTTGCATTACATTATCTTTGATTTTTTGCCGCTTTAGCTTGATCTAGTAACTCTTCCGAGGCAGCATTGTCTTTTTTACTCGGCGTAGTGTCAATCATACCTAGAGAACTTTATTCTTGTTGCAGGTGTGTCCACGGTAAAAGTTATCTGCAATTTTGCCTCGTATTCTTTTTTATTTTTTTTTCTAGCAAACACAACATTCAGAACTTTTCGATTTGGTGATTTTTTCTTGAAATAGGATTAAGATGTTTCCCAACGGCAGCATAAACAGATGTACAATAAGCAGGTGCAGCTATACAAAAAAATCATTTTTGCTTTCGATCTGGAGAATGCAATACGTAGTACAGTGTATAAATGTTACAGCTTTCAGCAAGGCGTTGTCAAAAAAAGGATCCTCAGTTGTCAGATATTACGCTCTAACCGACTTCTTTACACGTCGCTGTAACGCACCAAGATACCCGACGCCGCCGCAGCGTTGCCAGTTTAGCGATAGCGTCGCTGCGTCTAGTGACTTTGGAACTCGGCTCCTGGGCTCGCTGGAAAACGTCACATCTAGCGACCTGCGGTATTTTCTTGCGACAAAGAAGCTAGGAAATGAGGGATAAAATGTTAGGAAAAGCTAATTTAGCGGCATTAAAAATATTTTCACGGGTAATATTTTGCTGCAGACTGTGTTCAAATGCGAGCCAAAGTGCGCTTTGGCGGTATTTTTCAATTTCTGGCGGTATTTCTGAACTCATCTAGAGAAGTGATGGGTCGGATGTCATTCTTTGGACATCCGCGGATGGAATTTCGAATGTTGCCATCTTGATTTCCGCGGATGCAGATGCGGATGTCAAAAAGGTGCGGATTTTCCACGGATGTCGATGCGAATATTCGCCCCACCACAAATACATACACACCCCTCCTACAGCACTTGGGGGAGAAAAAACTTAGAAGGTGCTTTGTTGACAGGGGCAGCGCTTGCACACATTTCAATCCAAATGAGAATTTGCAGTATTCAGCTCTATGGATGAGCTTAGTGTACAGTGATAATCCTGCTCATCCGCGCCTCCTTTGCTGCGGATTTTACAGTTCTGACATCCGCGGATGCGGATGCTACCATCTTAGCGGATACGGATGTCAAAAAAGTGCGGATGTTCCGCGGATGCGAATATTCACCCCATCACTAATCTAGAGACATTCACCGAGTACCATTTGGCAACACTGGACCGAGACGGCGGTATTATGCTCTGTAGCCGCAAAATTAACAGTGGTTCCATGAATATTACTATCTATAAGCATTGCTAATTCATAACCATAAATGTCGTTTGGTGGAAGTTTTAACTACCTGCATCCTATCGTCTACAGGCATCACGCTGAACTGCCTCAACACGAGCCTGTTTCCCCGTATGAGCGCAATAGGACAGAGACCCTTCTAGGAAAATAATACAGTCTGGCATGAATACGGTTAAGAAGCGTAGGACATCCTTTGCAATACTGTACTTAAAAAAATTATACATCATTTTATCACCGTAATGCCCTAGGCTCAGGACATATATTGGGGAATGTCGAATTCCCGTGAAGTTATATTCCCAACAGTTCCAGAAACTCAGGAGACAAAATAAGTGTCATTATCTGAGGCGAGCGCATCTCTCAGTTGGGCTGGCCTTGTTTTTTGTCGAATTCGTCGCCAGAATTTTTCTGTCTCGGGACGGCCCATTGCACGATCGTAAGTTCCTGAGAAGAGCAGCCACACCTGAGGCTGTGGTGCAACACGGATGCTGAGCGAGCTGGCCGGAGCACCCGATGCCGTTGGGGACGGAGGCTAGGGGGGATTTTGTTTTAGTAGGAAGCTATTAGGATCCAGTACTTCCAGGCTCAACTTTGAGTTCTGTTCAACGAATAGACAAAATACTGAAAGCGAATTCCATATTTCGAGCCAGTAGCATTTTATAGAAATTTTACTAGTTTACATTAATTACGCATTCAAATTATATACATCTGTTTCAAATCACGTTCTTTATCCTGTATGGAAGTGTTGCTCTGTTTACCCTCAGCAAATCATTCGTTGCTTCTAGTTTTCGTTTCAAATTTTTATCAACATAAAATTTTCTTAAATAATACGGTATGAATATTTTAGCTTAATTGCTTCCAGCATTTATGCACAGCGACACAGCGACAAGTCATACAGTTGTAATTTTTGGTCTTAAATTCTTACTGTAATTTCCATAGATTCACTTTTTCTAATCATTCACTCTCTATTGAAAGAAACATTTGTTTTCCAACTGGTAGAATAGGACAGTTGGTCTGCCTCAGGAATTTTGGCAGTTCACATTGAGGGCTGTGCAGCGCGTTGCGAAGCGCAAGTTAGGCCTTTCTTTGGGATTTTTCCCAACATCTTAGCACTTCGTTAATCATTTCTGACGGCTGTTATAAACAGCTGATATTTTTTCGGTTGTAATACTGTATATGCAGTTAGCAACCCATACGTAAGCCAAACCTTTGACGAATATTTCAAAAGGCCACCGATAAAACCAATCGCGGTCAGTGTGCGTGCCATGGCCCTATTGATACCAGTTTGCTAATCGCGACACTACTGGCGGCCGTAGGATTAGAAAGTAATCTCGATTAGCTTGGGAAATTAATTGGAGACCGCTATCAATGTAATCTACAATTTAGAAATTAAAACATGTTCTCAGTTGTAAGTAGCGAATTGACATCAGTCGGCTCATTTTTCTCTGTATGACTGTGAATGGTTTCCATTAATTGTTGTTTGCCCTAATTGCTCATACATTAAAAACTAGAGCACTCTGAGAGCGCATACCTCCGCCAAGCAAGGAAACGGTAACGAAAAATTCGAAATCGTTTTGAAACCACGATTTTCTTTCTCTTATCACCAAAATCTAATCATTTATGCTTTTCGATTGTATTAACAGCTTCTGCAATTTTCTTGAAGATCCAGTCACAACTTTTTGAGTTGTGCTGCTAGCAAACACTATAAGAAACATAAGTCGGACACATAAACGTTCCAACCGAACATAATCAAAATTTATTCATTTATGTCTTTTTGCATTACTAATAGTTCCTGTAAATTTCATAAAGATCCATCCTTAACTTCTTGAGTTATTATGCAAACGAACATCACAAAAATTTGGTAATTCACTTTTTGTAGTATACCTAACAACTCATGTAAATTTCATGAAAATCTGTCCATAACTTTTTGAGTTATGGTACTAAGGAAAAATAGGCAGAAAAACTAAGAGATGAACGCATTTTCACATGAAGGTAATCATCTATTACTGTTAACATACCTAACAATCCCTGTAAATCTTGTAAAGATCCATTCATAATTTTTTTGAGTTGTGTTGTCGCAGCCAAACAGAAGAAGAATCAGACGGACAATCAGACAAACACGACGAAAACATAACCTCATTGGAAAAGGTAATTAACTACGTAGCATAAATACAACCCGAGTAGTAAAATTCACAAAATTTTGATGAATACTAATAAAGTAAGAGGTAATTATTTTATTCACTGAAAATTCCTATATTGGGGAATTTTTTCTCAAGAATATTCTTGAGTTAAGGTTATTTACTATGCATTTATCCAATACTGCGACCAGTCAGTGGTTCAAATTGCACCAGATTTATAAAAAAGTAATGTATATTTTTAGAGGTTGTGATTTTCTATGTAAAGAAACCTTTACTAAGTTATGAATTACGAAACTATAGCAAGATTAAGCTTACGTCAAGTTAGCATTTACCCTAAAACTAAAAAAACGCTGCTTTTAAAGCAAATGTGAATTATTTTAAGGAGAACTCAGTAGATTTTTGGCTACAAATGTAAAAAACTAAGAAATCATGCATATTGATTTTTTTTTTAATTTTACTTCACTACTGGATGCATACTGCAGGTTTTTGTTGCAGAATTAGTTTTCAGCCTTTAAATGCAAAACAGAGAAATAGAAATAGAAGTTTTCTTCAAACAGATCCCTAAGGTGTTCTATGATAGACCCCCTGGAGGTCTATGGGGGTCTATAGACCCCTCAGTGAACCACTAAACTAAAGGGCCAGCATTCTCGCCCATTTTCATCTCCTTCTCGAGCTCCGCTTTCAACTCGAAGAAGTCCGCGCAACAACAATTCTCTCCGGAAGCCCTACGGGGCCTCCCAGTCTGTTGCGCTCTCCCCTGCATCCCGACATGCTGCATGCCAACTTTCATTCACCTTGTCAGTTCGCCGCCCCCTCGAGTTCTCTGAAGAGCAGCTCCCTATACGTGTCTACTTTTCGACTCATCAGGAAGCCTTCACAAGAGTTCAAGCCAGCTGTTAGCTTCTCAGTTTTACTCAAGAGTCCCTACATAATATATCCACATTCCACAGCATAGAACAACCTCACACCAGAACAGACTGACAGGCGCTGAGCTCCGAATCCTCCCCGATCCCCAAATAGACATTGTCCTCGGGCACAGGCACGTAGGGGATAGCCTCCCACTATAACCCATACCACACCATTTGCTTACAGTAAGCTGTAAATAAAGTTTAACCAAATCTGTAAATAGACTAAAAAGGATACAATAAAAACAACTTTGCTTTGGACTGAAATTCTCTTGGTTTCGGCTCGATTTTGCTCCGCTAATTTCCTTACGGCATTCGCTAAAAGCGAAGCAATAATTGCCCAACTACCTGGGAACTGCCCAGAGTCGGGCGATGTGCGCAGCAAAAACACGGTGCGGAATCCGGCGGTAAGAGCAGCGCGGCTCGGCGTCGGTGAAGCACAACACACTTAGCAACACCAGAGAGTCAGGCAGGCAGGCAAAAGGCGACGAGACTGTCAGGCAACAAGGCAGTAAGACAGTCAGACAAACATGTAGCAAGACAGTCAGGTACTGAAATAGTGAGGCAATTAAGCAGTCAGGCAGCAATGGCAGTCTGGCTGTGACGCCTGCAGGCAATGAGGCAATAATTCAGTCATGCAGTAGAGCGGTCAGGTATTCAGGAAGTCAAGCAACAAGGCCTTCATGCAGTCAGGTAGTCAGACAGTATGGCAGTTCAGCAGTAAGGCAGTCAAACAGTAAGGCAGTCGAGCAGTAAGGTAATGAAGCAGTACGGCAGTCAAGCAGAACGGCCATCACGCAGTCAGGTATGACCATTTCAGTAGTGAGCCAGTAAGGTGGTAAACAATAGCATAGTCAGGTAGTAAGGCAGTCAATAAATCAAGGAGTCAGGCTTTGAGGTAGTAAGGCAATCAGACAGTTAAGCAGGATGACATTAAGACAGCCAGATAATCAAACAATCAGGCAGTCAGGTAGTTCATAGGAGTCAGGTAGTAAAGCCGTTACTCGGGCAGTAAACCAGTCAGGCACTGAGGCAATAAAGCAATCCAGAAGTAAGACAGTAAGGCCGTCAGGCAGTATGGCAGTCATGCAACAAGGCAGTCTAGCAGTCAGACAGTTAGGTCGTAATACCAGCAGGCAATAAGGCAGGAACAGTCATGCACTGTGACAGTCAAGTAGCCAGGCAGTGAGGCCAACAGGCCGTTAGAAAGTAAGGCACAAAGTATAATAAACACCGTCGTGTGTTTATATGTTTATGTATTTATATATTTGAGTCATGCTCTCAACGAAACAGATAAGCAAAAAAATAGGTCAGATTGTAGAGTTTGTAATCAAGTTGCGTTTTCATGAAGATAACTGACCAGGTTGTAGAAGATGGTGAAAGTGGGCTTCTTATTCCTTTATCTAAATGCGCTTCTTGTATGAAACTCTTCTTGAAACCCAAACAATAGATACATTTACAGCTTCTCTTATCCCTGCAGTGGAGTCTTGATTTTTATTACTTTTTCTATACATCGAAACATATGTTTGCTCTCAGTTTACGATGTACATATACATTCAGTACACGATTAACGAAGCATAGGCAAAGCCATGATTTTTCACGGGACAATGGACACAGTAATTATATTTTCCAGCTTGTTGTCTTCCTTTCACGGAACAGTTTTCGCTTCAACAGAAAAACTTTGCTGCACTGAATACCTATCATTCGGTAAGCTAGGATACGCGGAGGGGATTTTTTTTAAATTCAGTAATGCTTTGCTCCTTGCTAATGTACGATTTTGCGCTTAGTGGTATATTCTGGCGGGTCCTTTCCCTGCCACAATACATTTGGGCCTCACAATCCCAAGAGTCCCTATAGTGCTTTCTCCGCAGGGGATGTTGCAGCTTGCGGATATAGGAAAAAAACCCCGGAGGAAAAAAGCCTCGGTGGAAAAAAGCCCTGGTGGAAAAAAAGCCCCGCCCATCTCCTAATGTACATTTCTTGCCCATACTTAGTTTCTTATGAAGCAAGCTATATTAAAATAAGTTAAATTATACTGTACTGTATTTACCTACCCTAACCTAACGAAACCAACCCCTAACCTAGTCTAGCTTTTTGTACTGGAACGCAACCTAATATAACCCCATCTAGCTAAATCCAACCTCTTCTAACATACATTACCTAGCTTCTACTAACCTAATTTAAGAGCTCGTAACTTTTTCCACCTAACCCGACCTAACCTTACTTGACCTCGGCTAACTAGACCTTAACGTTTATTTAAAACAACGATGAAGTAGGAGCAGGCCTCGTCCACCTAGCATTGCCTAATAGTTTGAATCCTTGTGTAATTACGTAAATTTTCGCACATAAGCAATTTTACCACAGCAAGCAGTAAGTGTAATGGGAGGACCCAATGGGATTTTAAAAAATTTTATTCACACCGACAAGTCGAAGTAGGTGCATGTTTGACGGGTCGGACCCTAGGCCTTCATAGTTTGGGTTCGTAATCCTAACCCAACATCTATTCAGTGTTATATTCGTGACATGTGAGAAACCATATGAATATTCATAGTTCAAACTATCTGTACTTGACGACAATCTTACTGTATATTGTGCTTTTCTGCAACTCATATAGCTGGCCAGTCATGAGCGGGAGAGTGAATGAAGTTAGTCGAACAAATACGGCGATATGCTGAAATATGTTTTGCGAAGAGCACTGTAAGTAAATACCGAGTGTAAATGAGGCTTCACTTCAAAGAAGATGAATCAGAGGGCCATACCGGACTAGATTTTGCCTGTAGTGCTGTGAAAGTTTCCACAAGCCTTCACGTCACTTTTTGAGGCTAGTTTCCAGTGAGTTCTCCCGTTAGGCTCTTAGCTTCTTCGATAGGGTATCCAGAGGTACTCGATTTTTGGACTTAGAACAAGTAAAGAGTAAAAATTGGGCTCGTATACATACATAGGTATAGCATAATCCAACCTCGCAGTCCTCACCAACCCAAACTAACCTCACCTAACCTGATTTCACTTAACCTGATCTTACCTTACCTGATCTCACCTAAACTATACTCACCTAACCAAGCCCTACCTAGCCCAACTTCACTTTACCTAAGCTCACCTAACCTAAGCTCACCTACCTAAATCTAATTTAGCCTCACAGTACCTATTTCAGGGGTTCTTGCAACCCACATTCGCACATGCATATATTGGGTCATATTTAGCTTAGTACAATATATTTTGATTTACTTAAATATGCTGTATTCAAATAAATCAATAGAGCTCTGAAATATAGCTTCAAGAGAAAACGGGGCTTTTTTCCTACCGGGGCTTTCTTTCGCCCGGGGCTTTTTTACGGTTACCGCAGCTTGCCGCAGTTCCTACTAACGAGGTTAGTTTTGTAAATTTAGGTAGGCTCTCAATACTTCCCCTTCTGCTTCAGGAGGTGGGCCGCTGATCGAGGTGGCCGACCTATTACCGCTAGACTTATAACTTCTTGTATTTCGTTTCCTTCCCCTGCTCGGCGTAGCTGAGCGAAAGCGTTCAGCCGTGCCTAGGGGTTGGAGATGCACAACTTGCGCTTGTTTCCTGTCAGTAGCGCACTGACCACTCTGAGACCTACCGGCAGAAAAGCCGAGACAAAAATCATTTATACTTTGAAACGAGACGTACTTTGCGCCTCAGTGGCGCACGAGCCTGTGTTAAACCACAGGAATAGTTCGGCACGATAGAGACATTGTGTCCCTAATGCGCTAGTAAAATTTTGTACTACTACTAATATACAAAATTTTCTGCACACCATCTAAGGTGGGGAACTAATGCGCTGCGTAGATGAATTAAAAGAGAGAGCACTTATCTCTTATGACAATTTAAGTTGGCCATTGCAGCGTATATTCAAAAGCATATTAGTAACATAAGTTTGTTAAATGAAGACGCTTTTCACAAAGTCCTCGTTGTCATTTCTGAGAGCGCGGGTGCTCTAGTATATATATGTATCTATATAAGTACTGACAGCGTCTGAAATACCTCTTAGCTCGGTACATAACGAATTTCACTCCCTTCCCACAGAAAACTTCTTTTAGTCTCCAGTTTTGGTGCAAGCATCTAGTAGAAGATTAATGAATTAAGAGAGAGGAGAGATTGTCTACACAGCACAACCACCAAGAGGCAGGGGCGTGGTCTACTTGACAGATCAAATTACGAAACAAGCCTATTAAAAACAATATATGATAGAACTAATTTTAAAGAAAAGCGCGACTCTATCCTAAAGTCTTCCTCTATCATTTCGGAAACTGTTTACATTAATCCCTTTGCTAATGGTTCGGCCCCAGTAATTCTGTATGGCTTGCCTAAGATTCATAAAGTGGATTTTAGATAAAAATTTTAAGTAAGAGCGATTTTGCCACCGACAAAACTCCATTTTACAAAATCACCAAGTTTCTGGTACCTATTCTCAAGCCTCTGACCTCTAATAAGTTTAGCGTTTGAATTCCGCTTCATTTTCTAAAGATATTTGAGCTGTTCAGGGTGCCGGATCATATTATATGGCGTCGTTTGATGATGAGATTTATTTACAAATATTCCACTGACAAAAACAATTGAAATATGCATAAATCATTTTTCTACCTCCGCCAAGGAGGTTATGTTTTTGTCGTGTTTGCCTGTCAGCTATTATCTTTGTCTGTCACCAAGATTACTCAAAAAGTTATAGACAGATCTTTACGAAATTTGCAGGGATTGTTAGGCATGTTAACAGTAACAGATAATTAACTTTTGGTGAAAATCCTTTCTTCTGTCTGTTTGTTTGTCTCTTTGCCTATTTTTTCTTAAGGCCATAACTCGAGAAGTAATAGATAGATTTCCATGAAATTAATATGAGTTGTTAGATATAATACGAAGAGTAAACGCCCGAATTCATGGGATGACCCGTCTGTTCGTTCGTTAGTTTATCGCTATGTTTGATTTGATGCTTGTTAGCACAATAACTCAAAAAGTTATCAATGGATCTTGAAGAAATTTACAGGAGTTGTTACTAATGTTAAAATGCATTAACCCGCGCACCCGCAGCTGTCCTCTTGGAAGGGCACCCAGCAGCCACTGCCCATTTACGGACTTGTACGCCTTATATCACTAAAATTAAAACTCGAACACAAAAATGAACGCGGTTTTCGAAAGGACAAGTGTGTGCGTATAAATTGTGTAAGTTTCATTTCTGTGCTTGAAATAGTACTCTTATGCTAGGTTGCTAGAGGTGCGTTATTTCGGAAGTAAATTTCTGGCAGACAGTGCGGGTGCGGGGGTTCTGCTGGGTGTCCTCACAAGAGGACAGTGCGGGTGCGGGGGTTCTGCTGGGTGTCCTCACAAGAGGACAGTGCGGGTGCGGGGGTTCTGCTGGGTGTCCTCACAAG
>LQNS02000140.1:9296984-9310041 GCA_001587735.2 Parhyale hawaiensis
TCTTCCGTTTTTTCTCCTCTCGTTTCCCCAATCCTCTATATCCTACTAACATAATGGCAATAGCTCAAAGAGGCCGGGGTGTTAGTCCCGGTGTCTCTTTGGGAATGGGCCTCTTGGTTCATCTACTGCCGCCTATCTAATCTAATCTATTTTATACCAAGACCGTTGCCCATCGTGTGGGTCTGCGTACGTTGGGTCAACCAAGCGCGGGCTGAGGGTTAGAGTGTTCGAGCATATGGGAGGAGTTTTATAACAGGTAATCCCTTAACCACACCGTCACATTCAGCAATACGTACGCATGCAGAACAGTGCAATTCTCCTATTTTCTTAGAAAACTTTTCCATCCTTGGTTCTGCAAATTTTTGTTCCGACCTCCGTATATTGTAGTCACTATTCATTTCTAAGCTCAGGGTAAACCTTAACGACATGTAGTCATTGTACCCCTTGAATATAGCTCTCCATTAGATGAATTTCAGTAATGTAGGTTTTTAGAATAGTACTAAATTTTGAAAATACTAGAGTATTTTTGTTTATATTTGTTATTTCAGATCGAATTAAATTTTAATAGAAATGTATTTTAGATCAATTGCCTTCGCTCTGACCTTGATTTTAAAATACAGTCGTATTTGCAGCCTAACTTGATACCAAGACGAGCAGAAACAGTACCAGAAGCATGGATATCACGAAGGCGCAGGTCATCCGATTAATGCATAAACACACCTTACTGATTGTTAATGATATGTTGACGGAGACCTGAAACTAAATCAATGAAATCGGATTTTTAGCAACAGTTTCTTTTTTATAATTCTCACAAAACATTCAGTGACAACTATAGAAACAAAAGTGCGAATGCATAGAACCAACCATTCAACTAAATGCGACGACCAATATGTTCCACTGAAAAAAGAAAGCTGCAGTGTTTCAGCATAATTACATTTCTTGTCTGTTTGATCTTCCACCATTAATTAGACACAGTGATCAGTTTTAAGTACTTACATTCCGAAAATATTACTGTTTTCTATGACAGTTCTAGCGGCATTTTCTGTGGAAGGTCAACAGAAAAATATCAGCAGACAAGTGCATTTATTTTCGTACCAATACATACTCGTAAATGATTTATTTACTCATTATTAACAAACTAAGTCGAATATATCCAGGGGTTGTGTAATGTTCGGAGATTATTGCCATTAAAGTGAAATGATTCAAAAAACTTTTACTTACCGTATAATACAGACCGATGTGTATTTATTTGTTTATAAGTTTGCTTGGTTGTATTTGCCCATTTTCTGTTCCGGTTGAAGGAAACCGGCGAAAATTTAGCCAGGTTGCAGAAGATGGGTAAAGTATACAGCAATCTTACAGTTGAATGCGCTTCTTGCATTGCCAACGTTGAGATCGAAGCTTTTGAAAATATTTAATGCTGCCCTGGGCACTCCCATGCATTCTGATGCTTAGTTTCTTCCAACAGATAATTCCGCTGCGTTACTTATTCTTCCAATTTGTTTTCATACGTCAACGAATAATAGGTTTTTGCTGAGTGAAGAAATTGCGACATATATGATATCCTGGCGTATCCATGATACCAAGTCGAAATTAAATATTCAGTGATGATTGACTGCCTGAAAAAAGCAACTAATTTTACCATATCAGAGAAGGAAAAGAAGGGTGTGATGCCGAGAACACTCATTACCTTCGTCAAGGAGGTTATATTTTCGTCGTGTTTGTCTGTCTGTCTGTCTCTTTGTGTGTTTGTCTGTCTGTCACCAAGATAACTCAAAGAGTTATAAACCGATTTGAATGAAATTTACAGGGATTGTTAGGTATGCGAGGAACAGATGATTAACTTTTGGTGAAGATATGTCCATCCGTTTGCGTGTTTATCTGCCTCATTTTTCTCAATGCCATAACTCAAAAAGTTATGAATGGATTTTGGTGAAACTAACAAGACTTCTTAGGTGTATAACAAAGAGTAAATGATTAAATTTTGGTAATGATCCGTTTGTTCGTTCGTTCGTTTGTCACTGTTTTTAATTTTATGCTTGTTAGCACAATAACTAAAAAAATAATGAATTGGTCTTCATGAAATAAATACTAGTTGTTAGCAATGTTAAAAGACATAGATGATTAAATTTTGGTGCAGATCGGCATGTTCGTTTGCATGTTTGACTCATGTTTGTCATAACGTTTGTTAGCAGTATAACTCAGAAAGTTAAGAACGGATCTTCAAGAAAATTGCACAATCTGTTATTAGTAGCAAAATGCACAAATGATTAAATTTTGGAGTCTATACAAAGAAAATTATGGTTTCAGAACTAATTTGAATTTTTTGATGCCGTTGCCTCGCTTGGCGGAGGTATGCGCTCTCAGAGTTCTCTAGTTTCTTAGGTTCTTTTAAACTGGTAGCTATATTAATTAATAAAAGTATGGCAATGGAGAAATATCATCACTAATTTGTCACCGCCATTTTTGACCATCAGAAAAACTAATAATTGATTAATTCCTTTATAAAGACGTAATTATATTTACATCTTAAATAACAAATGTAAATTATTTATTACCTTATAATATTTGTAAACAACTGCCGCGACGACTTTGTGTCTGTTTATATGCAACTAGCACTTAGATAACTTTTTATGAATAAGTTTCCAAATTAATGATAGTGTATTCGAATAGAAGGAATGCCATCCAAGCTTCACAAGCTTTCTCAGTGTGCCGTCAAAATGCGGGATGTGTTGTTTTTGTTCTATTCTACACTGCGTTGAAAAATAAACAAGTGTTTGTGAATTAACGTAAATAGAAACTCTGACTTAAGTATTCATGTTCGCACTTTATGTATGTGTCGAGCGTGGCTTCGATAACATAAATCCCAATGAAATAACATATGACTTACGCAACAATAAAATAACCCAAAACAATGAATCACTCTAAGAATAAACTAGAGGAACACTCGATATGAGAGCGCATACCTCTTCCGAACAACACAATGCGCAATGCTAACAAAAATTTGCGTACTTGTTCCTCTTAACTCCTAACAGTTTCTGTACATTTCATAAGGATCCATAACTGTGTGAGCCATGTTGCAAAAAAAAAAAACAGATAGACAAACAGGGGTTCTTCTCACATCCCTAATAATTCCTGTAAATTTCATTAAGATCTGGTTATCAGGTTTTGAGTTATGTTTTTGGCAGACCGATATTGACCCGCAAACTCGGACAAAAGAATAACTTCATTGCTGGTGGTGAAAATGAACCCATGAACATTACTTTATCTACATGCCCCGTCAAGTAACTTTTTAAAGTGTGCATTAGTTCTACGAGTTGATCAAGCAATATGAACATCGGTAAATTGATCGATGTCAATGTTTCCTCGCGCCAAACCCAGAATGTCTTTCAGTACAACAACCTGGATATTGCACAGATTTTTCGGCTTATCGTCACATACTATGTTTGGCTTGCGATAAAAGATATCAGAAGTGGGCATTTTCCACCTAAAGCAACAATAAAAAAGAAAGATCGATGCTGCAAACCTCCCGCCGTTTGCTCTGGTACCTATGCTGCCGGCTAATGGCTGATAGTGCCCACCTAAAATATACATTTGCATGGTCGACTGTTGTGACGCATGCAAGTCTACGGGAAAAGGACTGCGCATTTGACTATGGAGTCCAGAAACACAGGTGCAGCCACGCAAACGTTTGGGTGGCCGTAACTACTGCAATCAAAACGGCACTACCCGGTTATTTCAACCTCTTCTATTTTCTTTGCCCTTTTCTTTTCTTCCATTTTCTCTCTAGCTACTAACGCCCCCTCCGACTATCGTCTATCTTTCTCCTCTTCTCCACTCACCGGAGGGTGACCGTAATATCATAGCAAGACAAACCAATACTCATTTTCGCCTAAAGCGAGCAGGGGGAACAAACGCGCAGAGTGTTCAGTCTCGGTGTAGAAGTACACAGCGGATGAATTTTCCAATCCTCAGGTCGGGGTTGTTGCGTTTCTCCTTGTGATATGAGTGACCCCTGCAAAGTTACTCTACCATTTACCAATCGATACGCGCAGCCCAGCAGCGAGAGAACACCGTGGCACATGCACTGAATGAGAACATTGCACCGTCATCCATAGGCCTGAGTATAGGCGGGCATCTGCGACCATTTTATATTTCAGGCTGCCTGGGCCCAAACTAACTCGCCGCAACAGCCCTGTATGATGTTAAGCCTTGCACGTAATTGGAAAATCATAGGCATTAATCCGGTGTCAACTGAGGCTGGCATCGGACAATAGCCTAAGATTCTCCCATAAACTTGAAGATTTAATTGTGCGTGATGTGCGTAAGCCAAAGGCACCCAAATGACTGGATTGGATGAATGGTATCACGTCTCAACGTACTATGGCTAAGCTCCAGGCCTATGACAGTTCAGGCCTATATAGGTGAACGTGCTTTTAAAAACAATGTCATGCTTGTCACTGCACCAATGGCATTTCGACATTGTGCCATCGCGTACACGTTGCCTACTGAGAGGCCTTGTTTGGGTAACATTACAACACGTTACGCACAGAAAACTACAATAGAGGAATATATACCATATTTCAGTGTCAGTGCTCCGGCTAGTCACGCTGTTTGCACTGTTTGCACTTAGTGATTTTTAGGTAATTCTGATATTGGAGGTTAGTTGAAATCAGGTGCGAAGAGATGCTTCTAATTTAAGCATTGTTAAAGCAAATGTTTTCGCAATAATGTTGAAAATAACTCAAAATAAGAATGCAGCTCATGCTATGTCAGCATACACAGAGATCTAAGTGGAGAACGTATATATATACTGATTAGTTAAATATCATAATGTGCAGTGCTTCTCTTCACAAGTGGATTTAGAGACTCATACTGTAATGTTTAGATTAAGAAATCAATGCGTACAATGCAACTGTATTATTTAGTTTTGAAAATATAACAATATAACAATAACAATACGCGTCTGTCTATGTGACGAAATAATCTGACATTCATACATTAACGTCACTACATTTGTATGCAGTTTGATCTCTAACAATGAGTTAAATTGTATATATCCCATACCTTATGACGGCGCGATATAGACAGTGTGCCACTGAAGCGCTAGTAAAAGTTTCTACTACATCTATTTCATACCTTATGCACCCAATCAATAGAACTGAAGCAAACTGCAGTTATAATACCACTTTTTATCTCTCGAGTTTTCGTTGACAAATTCCCATGAAAAACCACTAGTGTTCTCGAATTAAACGTCTACCCAGCAGAAAGAGAGTAGACACTAACTGCAGCGTGTAGAGTGCGGCAGCGAGGTCTAGGTAGTGCGGTAGACAGGGGTCGGGAGGCAGCCTATAAAGGCGGGCAGGCCCGTGTCAATGTTCACTCGTGAAGTGCTAAGCGCGGCGGCAGCAGGAGGCAGCAGTGCTCTGAGCTGTGACGCGTGTGTGTGAGTGTGTGTGTGAGACACGTGATTCACCCAATACTATACTCATTTGCTCTCAGCTCTTGTGTGGCCAAATGTTATCTGTGTTTTCCTGCCAATACTGTGCTGCTTCTGTATAAGTCCTCCATCTGAACGGAAATCAAGCGAAGGGAAAAAAATTGCACAAAATGATATACGGAGAAAGTGTTAAGATGGAGCAAACCGCAAATGAGGATCAGTGCTCTTGTGATCACCACACCCACAGTAGTCCTAGTAACAGTAGTAATCAGTGTAATCCTAGTAACTGTGTACATATTAGCCAGCTAATAATGAAGAAATCTAGCCGTAATAGTGCGCCAAGAAATAGTATAATAGTACGGTGTTTGAAGTTGCTTGTACTAACCGTACTAGTGTACCAAGCAAGTAATATTCCCTATGCCCTGGCACGATCCATGGTGTCCATATCAAGGCCCGACAATCACTATACCGACGACTCTGTCTCATCCCGGGACCATCTACGTCACTCGGGGACCCGGTCCCTCCACACCGACGGTCATAGGGACCATCGGGTCCCCTCGAGGGACACTAAGGACTCCTCAGAAGTTCCTGTCTGGAGTATAAAGGAGCAGGAGGTCATCAAGCAGCGAATACTAGATGGGCTCGGCATGAAGAGCGTCCCACCAAAACATATAGTGAGTATTGCTTACCTAATTACAGGCGCCATCGATTGGCACTGTTGCGTCGAGAAAGCCAGATCTCGCTAACACTGCTTTGTCCGAAACTCTAGTCATGACTGCTTGTTTTGCGACTTAGGATTCTTCAATTTCAGGCTTTAAGGCCAAACCAATTACCCTGAAACTGAGTTTGAGGCCGTGTCGAAGGTAATCGGCTTTTGGTTAACGGCAGAAACCGTTACGAGGTAACGAAACCAACGCTTATGGCTAAAGTTACGAACATGGCAAACCAGTAAGATGTGCTTATCTCAACTTAACTGTTCCACTCGATGACTTCTTCTGGCTGTTAACTTCTTTTATTACGAAACTAAGCCTTAGAATGATGAGAACAATATGATTAGTAAGATAAGTAACCCTGTGAAATTCACAGAAGCAATGAAGCTGTTTCTTATTTTGGTTGCTGCGCTTGCGAAGGTTATCACGCTCTCATCCACAGCAGGCAGTCCAGCGAGAGCTTCTCTCTCATTTTTTAAGTAAAATAATTTTCAGTTTTACGAACTAACGATGAACGAAGCCTGAAATCAATCACTCAACGTATTAAATCTTAATCGAATTTGTTCTTGTATGCAGCCGATGGCATGAGGAAAGAGCATTAGATGGTATCCGCTATAGGCCTACAATTTTCCGTTCGGATCATTTATATGTACCCAGAACCAAATTTTATATTTTATTTCTTGAGAACATTCAGTGTTTGAATACGCATGTTCTGCAAAGCGTCTCAAGCCATGGTAAATGATACTCAAAATGCGGGTCTAAGAGAGCAACGCTATGGCAGACTTTAGGACGGCTCGAGCAGCTAAAATAGTAGATGAGCTTCTGGAGTAGCCAAAATCTCTGTTAGGGAAAGGCTATCGCAATAACAATGAGCTGTACGTTTGCTTAAATACTTCCTTGCCCCAAGACGCCAGTTATATATTTGAGCTTCAGCGATACGTCTTGCGAAAACTTCAGAACCAATTTCGTTTAGATCCGAGCATCTTTGATTTCATCCCAGGAAGAAAATAGTGGTTATACCACATCGATAGCGTGCGATTCAACGCTTATCTTACTTCTATTGAATTTCAAGTGGCTGTTGAGACACGCTCTGTCTGGTTAGTCCTGCTTATTATCCCGTGTAGAGGGGACCTGCTCCGTGTGCCAGCCGCTGCTGCTGCTGGACTTCACGCTCCAGTTCCGCACGTAGTCCAGCCCGACAATGAGGTTAATAATTACTGCACTGGCGTTTTTGTAACAATCATTTCTGCGATGTTTAACAGTACCCAAAGTTGGTTACATGTTGTGAATAATCGCTGCAGTTAGCGAAATGAATGACCTGGAATCTGTTACAATTTCCGTGGCGCTATAGGGGTAACGAAAGGTGATATTTTGTTTATTAAATGTCTCTTTTCACCTGCTCAGGAACTTAGCCTTGTACTTGACTGTCGCTTTTTAAATTAGACGTTGTCGATAATAATCTCAGTTAAGAAGGGATAGGCATGCGCACGTATCATAAAAAGACCACTAAGAACTTATATTAGCAAGCGCTTGCACCTTTTTGCTCATGATGACCCATGCATGACCCACTTTGTGCCATTAAATATTATCAGGAGGCGCAGGATAGAAATTAAACTTATTTAAAGTCAGTACGGTATTGCGGTCTCGTACTGGGCCTACACCTGCAGCTATTTCACTGAATATGTTGCAATATAAGCCAGAACTTCGCTGAGTGAAATTGCGAAGTAGAAATGCCACACCGGATTCAGCCGCTATTTACACCACTTGTCGCAGCTCAGAGATATCAAGACACCCTCTATGCAGCACCAACAGTAATGCAATGTCCACAAATTTCCTATCAACGCTCCTCTTATAGACATGAAAGAAACGTACTTATCTTGCAAGGCATGTCGAGAGAGATAATAATTCGGGCAATATAGATAATGTAGGGCAAACTCGGGAGACGCATCTGGTGTAACGACTTCCTCAGTTGCGTCATGCTTTGGTGCACTTTGACTCTAATATGATTTGTGGCGATCTGTACTACAGCTTTGGTGTTTGTAAACGTTGTTATGATCGACCTTTGCGTTTCTGGTAACTGCCAGTAGAAAGAGAGGCGTATATGCATAAAATGTGTGTATGAATGTTTGATAGGGCGGCGTTAGCTTAATGGGAAACCGGTTGTATATGAACTGGTGTGGTGTTTTAAGCGTGAATCTGTGCGTCCGCATCTCTGTTTCGGCTGATTAACTAGTTGCTGGCGAGCAGTGATGTATTCTGTCCTGGTGAAGGTGTACGCTCGACCGGGCTGCGTGTGCACGGTCAGATATTACACTGAAAGGATCAGCGCTAAGTAGCGCTGCTCTCAATCAGTGTGAGACATTTTGCTTGTATTCTACGGGGCAGTTACACTTCTTCATAACCCAGGCAAAATACAAGCATTACTCCCCATAATAAACTTGTGACGACGCATACCCCAGGTGCTGTTCTCTTCAGGTCCCATGTGCCATACCTTCAGACTGCGCGGCTTCTGAGCTGCAGCCCACACAAAATTGCAGTCCGTCGCTGGGCGCACACTCCGCGACGTGTGACCAAATAGCGAAATTCCGGCCTTTTTACGCCTATAACTGCAATGCAGACGCCCGCTCACCTCTTCTGACCTGTTTAACTAACTCCTCCATCGAACTTCAAGTCCTGCACGGCTCGCAAGGTATCTTGTCGGAAATTATCTAACCCGCTTAGCATCAGTTTGTCCGGAACTTCAATCGTCAACTTTCCACTGGTTGCGCAGTGCATGGGGTTTTCGATGGAATCGAGCATAATCGGGTTGCGGTTACAGCCTCAAACTCGATCAAAGTGACAGATTTAAAGACCCGACAACTAAACTCCTGAACAAATTAAAGCTAAGCTGGTCACGTCAAATCGATCACAGTGTGTGAATTGAACGCGTCCACAATACAGCCGCACATTAGTATGCTTGTTTTTACGAGGCAGCAGCAGCTGCAGGAAGGAGTGAGCGACGTCTCGGTCTGGCAATTTCATAACTCAAATTTCTGCATAAAATAGGCACGCATCCCAGCAGTCGGCAGCCCAAGGCCGCCCGCACCAGAGATAATTTCCTGGGGAAACCTCAGAGCAGCGGTAACTGTTAGGGCCCGAGAGTGAAAGCTCCGCTTATTTTCTGTCGCCCTTTTTTGTCTTAAACTAGATGGGGGCGAAGTTTTAGAAATGGGGAACTGACAGCGAATGTTAAGTATGTCTCTTTGGGCATCCGTGCACTTGGTGCTTCGTTTGGTGCCTTCTATGTGATTGTACTCACTTTAGCTTAGAGACTGTCAGAGGTGGGCATTGCGGCCATTTGCGGCCCAACAGAGGATTAGAACAGGCCGGAGTGGCTGGGCGGCAATTAAGAGGTCACTTCTGTACTCTGGGCGAGTGAATCGAGTTCTGCGTCACTACCTCGGTTTTTGTCTCTATTGTGTGCTAATGTCCTTAATTTTCTAAAATTGCGTGTTACCTTCGATTTTTTTTTTTTTTGTAAATTCGAGAGCCATTCAATGAGTTAACTGTCAAAACTATTTCGGGTAAGTAGAGACAGTACTATGTATGATACTTAAAAAAGTAGTCCGTGCACATCTTTTTTATTCTTTCATGTTGTGTCTACTGGAGTAGTTCGACTGTTTAGGCCTACGATGAAGCGCTGTACCTGAAGTTCTCACTGTAGCGGGACCATTCACCGCAAGAGACAGGTAATCTCGTCATACAGCTAAACCGCTACTTTTGCTATTGATCTATCAAGATCATTGCATCTAACAAACAGTTATCGTCGCATTAATTTTTGACTGCGATGTGGTCCAGCAGATCAATATCGCAGCTACCGACCGAATTGCCTAACACCTTTGTAGCGCACATCGATATGCCATATCCACTGTGACAGAGTCGATCTATATCGCAGCCATCGTCTAATTTGGGCTAGACAGTTATCGCATATTGATGTGCCAGTAGGTCCAGCATGTATCGCAGCTATCAGCAGCACACCAGCAGCAGCACCACAGCAGCAGCGCGCCAGCAGTGAGCAGCACAGCGGCAGGTGCCAGCAGCAGCAGCGGCGGCAGCAGCGGCGGCCGCTGCACACCGCCGTCCTCTGGGAATTCCAGACGCGGTTCCTGGTGCCGCCGGAAGCGGCGGGGCGGGGGTGAGGGCGTTTGGGAGAGGGGTGACGGGGAGGGCAGGAGGTGGAGAGGCAGTAGTGCAAATTGTATCCAAACTACGAGTAGACTTTTCTATGTAGGTAAATAAAAGCTAATTCCTTAAGGTTATATTCGATTGGTAAGCGAAATTAAGCTTTCAAAGCTTGACTTGTCCGAAACTTTAGACAGGTGCGCTGGCTTCGACCTGCTGATTCCAGTTTGAGGTGTTGACTCTTAAGCTGTTCCCTGTGGGAGTCCCAAGAACTCAATCCTACTCTCTAAGGTGGAACATTCAGTTGGCACAACATAGTCGTGTTGCTGCTAACACCTGCAAAGCCATTCAGCGTGACGAAGCCAAAATTCCTGTCTGCATATCCGGATAAGTTAAACCGAGTAGGCTTGGCTTAGACCGACTTTGACTATCCAAGCGAATGTTCCCTAAGTTACGATGGGACAAAAAATTCTAGGCGTCGGACATAGACTGAGAAGAATCAATAGCGCAATATCCCATTGCACAGTCATGGTTCATTTCATGTAAATGTGTCCTTGATAACTGCTCGATGTCCGCTGCGAAGCTTCATGAGACCTTTTAACTTGCTGGGTCTCCAGCACACGTACGAGCGGGGCTGGCCGTACACAACTGCACCGCAAGAGATGGGAAGTTACAGAGAGGATGGGTGGAGCTCGACGAGGCTTGGTCGTGACTTTGATGTAGCAAATATGAGATAGAAAAGCGCGTGCTGCGTGGCTGGATTTTATCAGCCGACATCGAAGGTGACGTGAGGTGGAGGTGTTCAACGACTGCTGCGTCCACACAACAGAGAAGCTGCTTTTCTTACTAAAATAAAATACTACCTTCAGTCGTTTATTGTTTGATCTTTTCTTTACAAGTGAAACGCTTGTAAGGTTCCTCTGGATTCCCTGGCAATATCGACCTGAGTGTAGTGAGTTCATGTAAGGCTCCTGGTTCTTCATGCGTGTTTCCATCACAGAGCTGTAACAACAATAGATGTTGATGTATGCCATTTATTCGAGTTTTGAATTAACTTGGAAAACGCTTCTATTAATTATTTTTGACTGTCTTGTAGCAGTTCACTATAGAGAGATGTGGCAGATCTATTTCGTATAGTGAATCCATGCATGGTATCGAAAGTAAGTTCGTGTCTGGAGTGGTTCTTCTCTGAGGGCCGCAATAACTGGGTGGTTGTCGGCACTTCTGTCACAAAATCTGAGACTTAAGAGGTTGACCTTTCCTCTGTACAAAGATTTCTTTCTTAAACTCCACATAAAAACGGCTTGCTTTGTTACTTTAAATGCGCACAGGCTGCTTGTTTTGTCTTTTCTTGGCCCAACGGCAGTAAAGTTACGAATTTTAAGACAAACCTGAAGTGTGTAGCAGTGAGAGCCGTCGCACGCCCTCATATCAATTCCAGAAACAAATACAACGGACACCGCTGGCCAATAACATGGCCATTTGACCTCCAGCGCACAAGAAGACTTTTTATAATAAGCAGAGCGTGGCCTCTCGAACCCACGAGCAAAAAAAAAAAAACTTGTAAGAAGTTCCCCATCCAGACCAGTCTACCAGCTGAGTTGGCCAGAGTTGTCCAGTAGCATTCCGTGGAGTGTCCAGAGCCAGAGCTTGGAATACAGAAATGCTGCCTGAATGTGACGCAATTTGTTACAGTACAATTTCTCAGCGGAATGTGATGAAGTAAAGTGTTAGCTTTAAATGTAGCTCTCGGAATGAGGCGAACTGTAAATGTCGCTGGTGCTTCAGGAATGATTCCGTGTACTAAAGCAAAGCGTTAACGGAAAATGTAACGTCACATCTCTCAAGTAACAAGTGATATAAAAATGTGAAGAATAATATTCTGGTACGCAGTGCTATGGAGCAGTAAGCTACATATCAGCGAGTGCAGTAGTGTTGATAATTCGGTACGGCAACAAAACTCAATAACTAACTGATGCACTTGTGCCGTACAGCACAGTGCATTGTTGAAAATGCATTGTGAGAAAATCCATTCCAGGATATAAGGAAAAAGATACATATTTCCATGATGCAATGAACGTTGGAATGGGTTTCACTACTGAGTCAATACCTGCTTAAGAACAAAAGAAATACTGTAACTGTAAAACAGCTAATTACTTCAGAATTTGATATGTGCCTTCAGTATCATTAGTGCAACAGTTTTGCTGGCACCAGTACCTACCGCCGCACAGAACGCTGCAGACTGCACAATAGCGGTGTGTGTAATAAGTAACGAAACAGGCGGAACATCTACGTCAGTAAGAGGATCGCCCGAACGTACAACGAACAAAAACGCTCTGCCTTCGACCTTCCCAGTTCGCTTCCGCGTGACGTCACCCGTCTGCTGGACGTAGACTCGTGACGTTCGATCCTTCAGGCGTCGTCTACCAAGTCCATTTTCTACGCCACATCTTGAAGTGACGGTCAGCCTGCGTGTCATTACCGTATACCGTCTACCAACTGACTGCAGAAAGTGTATACTATGTGGCACTTCTGTCTACCCTGTGGCACTTTTGTCTGCCCTGTGGCACTTCTGTCTGCCCTGTGGCACTTCTGTCTGCCCTGTGGCACTTCTGTCTACCGTGCGGCACTTCTGTCTGCCCTGTGGCACTTCTGTCTGCCCTGTGGCACTTCTGTCTGCCCTGTGGCACTTCTGTCTGCCCTGTGGCACTTCTGTCTGCCCTGTGGCACTTCTGTCTGCCCTGTG
>LQNS02000140.1:9310705-9322599 GCA_001587735.2 Parhyale hawaiensis
CTGTGGCACTTCTGTCTGCCCTGTGGCACTTCTGTCTGCCCTGTGGTACTTCTGTCTGCCCTGTGGCACTTCTGTCTGCCCTGTGGCACTTCTGTCTACCCTGTGGCACTTCTGTCTACCCTGTGGCACTTCTGTCTGCACTGTGGCACTTCTGTCTGCCCTGTGGCACTTCTGTCTGCCCTGTGGCACTTCTGTCTACCCTGTGGCACTTCTGTCTGCCCTGTGGCACTTCTGTCTGCCCTGTGGCACTTCTGTCTACCCTGTGGCACTTCTGTCTACCCTGTGGCACATCCTTAAATGAAAAAGTCAAGCAACGAACAAAATTATGCGGCGAACANTGTGGCACTTCTGTCTACCCTGTGGCACTTCTGTCTACCCTGTGGCACTTCTGTCTACCCTGTGGCACATCCTTAAATGAAAAAGTCAAGCAACGAACAAAATTATGCGGCGAACAAAGACGCTTTGCACCTCCGTAACAGAGTTCGTGTTCTTTCCTTCATTTTTTCATCTAGTAGTCAGTTAGTATTGAATGATAAATAGGAAGTTTAAATAGCCAGGGTAAAGTTGTGTGGAAATAAATCTCGTGGAATATTGCAGATTGAAATATCCATTAAAACCAGGTAATTATGCATTCATTTCCCAGTCCAAATGTAATGCTGTTAGTCATAATTCTGTGTATGACTACAGATCAATGTAATGAATGTTGTTTGCCGAGCTCCGCAACACTAAGTCTTCTCCAATAGGACGAATAGTTACAGAGATAGAGGTACTCTATGTTATATCTCGGCTTGGTGTTGTTTTCATTCTTCATTATAATCGACAATTTAAAGATAAACTAGTCATGATTGGTTATTGTGAAAGTTATGACGCACGCTTAATTATCATTCTTCTATCTTCAGCTGACTTTCACAACACCGGCCCTGTCCTTCCCTTACATAACGCAAAACAGTGCTTGGGGCTTCGCTCCTGCTGGAACTCCTTTCACTTGCCCCCGCAGCGTACGCCACCACTTCCATATCGAAATTTTCGGTTACAGTTTTGGATAGACTAGGGTAATTCCCGAGGTTTATCGCAAGATTTGAAAGTTTTGCCGATTCCATTGGGAAGCTGGCGGGATTCTCCCCAGCTGCGGAGGGGCGTGCCGCCCTGACCTTGCTCTCTGCTGTACAAGAGTGTGTGGTCACAGCACGCGTACCTCCGCGTTTCTAAAGAAGTTATATGCCAGTCATTGCACCGCAAACATGCTACTTACTGAACTGCTGGCCTGCTCCTCATCATCATCATTACATAATATAGCTGGTTATGCTTAAAATCCTTCTCTGCTCAAGTATAAAATAACTCAAGCATTGCATATTGACCTCTAGAGGCATTAACAGCACCACATGCATAAGTTGAAGTATTTACCACACAATTTATTTGTTTGTGAATTGTTCCCAATTACTCATTTAAGTTATTTTCACTGAGTCAATTGTCATATCATCCACGCATCCATGGCACACGTACCGATGGCTGTGCGACATCCGCTATCGCAGAATTGGATGCTCTCCGTATTTTGATTGCTCCTAAACAATCATTCTGCTGGACGTTAAATGTTCCACTATCATTACTGCCGAAAATTGCATGAGTGAGACTGGCTACTTATGGAGCGCGCAGCGCCTGCGGGGCGGTAGGTTTTTATTCCCTGATTTTTTCCAAAAAATAAAACAGCCATGCGCAACTTTACTCCATCAGACACATCCGGATTATAATGTCCATTACGGTGGTACTTTTCTGTGGTGAAGTAACATGAAATCGGAACGTTCATGTTCAAGTATTGCGCAAAAGATCAGCGGAAAGAAGACTCAGTTTCTACAAGGATAACAGATCCTTATTTTAGACGCAGTTGTTAGGGCGCCACAAGTTAATTCATACGTGCCATCGTAATAGTCCTTCAGACTCCAGTCAACGGTAAGCAGAGAGACGTGAAGCGGTTCCACTTGTTTGTTCAGTGAAAAGGTTCATGACTTCCAACAGTGCGAACAAGCACCGCTATATCAGTTTCGGAGCATAATGCCCAAAAATTATTGCACCATGTATCTATATTTCTTATTGCACCTTGCGTTACAAAGCTACCAGCATGACTGTGACTGTCGCTAAGGGCTGTCGGGCTATGTTTTATTTGAAAGAAAAAGCAGTTCTCTAAACCCAGTGAGGGTCACTTTTTTGTACTGAAGTCCATATAATTAATTCACACTCAGAGTAGCGTACTGTGACACACTACTCTGCTTCACAAACCCCCCCGAACTTACTCAGACACAGTTAGATAGCGTACAACGTTAAACAGTGGTCAATGTAAGACACTTTTTTAGGAATTAATCTTCTATGAATTTCATGACTGATGCAGAGAAGTTACGAATTACTCACTACTGCTAGAAAGAGGTCATACTGAAATAGCAGATTTATGAAATTACCAAGCCTTGAGGTTCCTAAGAATCCAACTGTTCTACTTGCTGCGACACCGTATTTACTATGCTGAATTTTGATTGCAAAGCATATCTTGTGTACCTCAGCATAAGTTGCGTTGAGGCTGAGTGAGAGTCACGGTTTTTAGAGCACATGATAGCAATAAAACAACAATCTACGTATATAACAACAATAATACATACGGGGTAACACAATAGCACTGCAGTGACGGATACCTGACGAGCCACTCCGTCCAGGATAAATTATTTAGTTTCGAAATCATATCAAATATTACCTAAACAGCCTTACACTGCCTCACACATCGGTAGACTTTCATCGATAAATGTACCGCTGTTTTTGCTCCCCAAAATACCGCCTAAGTCAAGTAGAACGGACCAAATGCGCCGGGTTCCCTCAGCAGCGGTCGTTTCTACATCGCCTAGTGATTTTTAATCGCCGATTTCTGCTGCCCTGCCTTGATTTATTGCAGTCTGCTGAAGCCTGTCAACTACCCAGGTTAGATACTGTGGAAATTACCCGGAGACATTATCCGCATCTGCTATACAGAATGTCTCAGCGCATTGCAAAACTTCTCTTCCAAACACCAAGAGTAGATAAGTGGTTCTCAACTTATTGTGTTGCTGACACCCCTAGAGGAGAATATTTAACATGTTCTCGCAAACCCTACAAAATTCATAATCAATGATGATGGATGACAAATAAAATTTGTACTAATTTTTACGCACTGCAATTAGGCTAACTTTTTGAATGACATAGAAATAAAGCAAGATTTCGCACTCCCTATAGAAGGTCATCACTCACCCCCTGTATGGGGATCCCTGCGGAAGAGGATGATAGGAAATAATTAATTCAGCTCATTAACAATGTTCAACTGCTGGAGTTCTAACTCTGCATCGTAGCAAATACCGAGGGCACAGTTAGCAAATATAGGTACTTATACCGCCCATATACTGTAGATCTTACCAATGTTCACATCTCTCAGAACAGACTCCCAAAAAGTATCTGCAAGATATTATGAATTGTTAAATCTCAACATAACATGAACTAAAATTGTTACCTCGAAGTCACTATTTTTCAGTGTGATATTACATAATTACAATATGTTCCTTTCTTCAGTCCCGTTCCAGTTCCTGGAAGATGAGCCAAAGCCGGCACCAGCATATATGAGACAAGTTGCAAATGCATGGGTGATAAACTAGACCAAAAGTTCCCCCAAAGCCAACGCTAGTTCGTCGTAACAGCCGTGACTGACTAGAATTTCGGACTATTTTTTCGATCAGAATTCTCTAAACTCAGGAGACTCGACATGGCTGTTCGTGTTGGTGGTGCGCATCCACAGGCTTTTCATTTTCTATTTATCATCGTAAAACGACTGTTGTGGCTACCGAAAACAGTTCATAACGTCTAAATTTGCCTCAACCCGCTACGTAAATTCACGTACAGCTCACGATAATTCCTTGTGCTCCAAATCAAGGTCGCACGACGACGTATTCAGCACGAGCGACTTGCATCCTAAATACAAGGTTCATCAATCAAAGGCTCAAAAAACCAAGTTGGCGGCAATGTTAGGAGCTCTCGCACATCCGGGTGTGCGAAGATACTCACTGCCAGACCCTGGCACACGGATGTGCGATCCTGTTTACGGAGTTTGGGTAAAAAGCAACTTTTTGGTCGACACCGATAATATCTGGACTATCATCCCATGGGCCGACTTGTCATTCGCCTGGACTCTCCGTTCTTGTAACTGCGCCGCCAATGACGGTTTTATGCAATATGGAAGTTTGCTGACAACCACTTACGACAGCTGAAGCTCTCAACTAGTGGTTGATGTTGATACCAATGTTTTCGCGGGACCAGGATGGCACTGTTTGGGACCGGTATGATAGTTAGCTTCTTGCATTGTGGTGGCTTTGAAAAAAACCCTTCTTCTGGACTTCGATGTTGGCTTAAAGGGTAGTTATCAATCAAAATCACCAACGAGGATAGAGACAAAATAAAACCGCTTTCTTTGCTGTCTGCAAAATTGGCATATGAGTATAGTTCATTATACTGCGTTGCATGTAACACTGAAGTTTAGAATAGTTCTGAAGAAATTTGCCACTTCTACATTTTAAAAAAGAAAAAATATATATTTGCATCAACAGTTGTTTCCATAACATATACTACTCTTGCCAATTATGTTATTAATGACGTTAAGGTCGGAGCCCATCTAAGAATTCGAGGAACAGACTTACGTTGTTAACATTATAGCTGCTTCAAAGCAATATTTTACTTGTCGAAATCCACAAGAAATTACTGTCATCATTCTGAATCACACAGTGGAAACAGTACCCTCCCAAGTCACAGCTCTGCTCGTTCTGATAACAACTTCATCTTAACACTTCCACTGACCTCTTTACAAAGTAGCTACCAAGTATCTCCCAATATATATGTATGTACCAAGGTTATTTGTACCGATTTAAGACGACTTAGAAACTTCATTTGCTTAAAACGTTGGAGAATTTCCCAACAATGGTATTCCTGTTATACGCCAAGTTATATCTGGTGGGGATAGGGTTAAGGAAATGCTTAGCTGTTGCCGCCATATTACCTGGACTTTTGGAGTTACCGCCGCACGGGCTTCTCGAGCTCTGGATTATCCGGTGGCTGTTATGCTGCGCTGAAATGATCCCCACAAAAACAGGCGCAAGAAGTCAGTTCGCTGGCGCTCACCCGCCAGACTTGGTTTTGTGTGCGACAGCTTTTTTGGATTAAAATTAAGGAATTTACGGACTAGATTGCTGGGCCAGTTGTTGTTTTTTTAGCATACCAGTGCTGTATGAAGGGAGCTTTGTTCAATGACTGAGACATTTGGATTTTGCTTACTCATCGCTGCTGGTGCGTGCGTGGCTCGGAGTCGAATTGAACTGACACAAAATAATCGTTGGAAAAGTCATAGAGCTGCTCGAGTTGCGTTCTTTTCAGGCGTCACTCAGGGCGAGGTGTACTTATCCGGTATAAAATATTATTCAGGAATTTTACGATACCTAATAACTAGATGCCCTTGCGATTGCCCTCAACCCGCAGTACAGCTCCACGTTAGACGACAGTCTGATAGACATGGAGCCCTCTACCCTGAACAGACACTGCATCTGAGTAAGAGTGCGGACACACACCATACTATAGCGAAGAGGGCATCGCGTTGCTACACGGACTGTAAAAATGAAGTAATTTTACAAGAAGTTCATTTGGTCTGTCGAATGAGGTAAGCTATTTAATAAACGTTGTGGTTAGATAAACGTTGTCCAATTATTAAACTAGCAATTGGTCCGTTACATAATATCTACACAGATATTGGCCCCGGATCCGTATGTATGATTGTCTATAAACATCAAGCAACTGACAGCTTCATTCCCTGGCACACCGTAAATATCATGAGCAATGTAGGGCAACGACAGCTTCATTTGCATTAGTTCGAGGCTGTCACAAAGTGAAGGAAACTCACTTAACGCCCGCCGTGCTGAGCTCATCGAATTACCGGAGCAAAGGACAGGCCGGCAAGCGGTGTCCTGGATCGGTCACTGGAGCGCCGACCTCCAGCTGATGCTGCAGCCCTAGCTCCCTCCACCTCCCGACCTGCCCTCCCTTACCCAGCTCCTGAAAACACAGACTTTCACTTCGGAAAAATTGTCACTGAAAATGTTTTATCCTGAGAGCAGCCGTGGCTTAGCAGTGCCGGCGCATCCCACCCCTCCTCTTCATTTGGATCTCCCCTAGCTCTCTGGATGGCCGGACAAAAAGGTAGTCGGATTCGGAGGTTATATGATAGCCAGGGAACTGCAACAGTTTGTTACTGTCGCCATCGGCAATTGTTCATCACATATACGGTAGGTATAAACTGTCCTGATGCAAGTCAGTCTCTGATTTCTGTAATAAATATCAGTAGGTATTACGTAATATTGAGTGGGGACGGTGACAGACGCCATAAATTGCATCTGGCTCGTGCCAGAACGTAATCATAGCTGCCATTTTCAGTTCAAGAAACTACTCGTGCCTTTATAAAGGTTAGCATTATCAGCATCATCCAGATTTATACACCACCTAAGTACACTCTACTAACGAGCGCCATAAATTCTCCAATTAAGGGGAGCAGATGCAAAAACTTGACTGCAGTTCTATTGCACTCGACTTAATCCAATCGGTGACATGGGAGCAGGGGCAGATCTTCTAAGTGCAGCAATAATAAAGGTAGGCTAGTGTATTACTTCCATAGTACACCGCCAATAGAGACTCTCCAGTGTGTTAAATAGTAACTGTTGGTGATCTGGCTCAAGCTCTCGTGCTGTTAGTACAATTAACATATAGCACTGCATATGACAGACTTGTTACAAACATTTTCTTCTGGAAAATTATGCAGTATCGCAAGCACGATAAGCTATCATAACATTATTTCAGCACCCTTTGGTATGGCTTCACTCTGAGTAATTTTTAATTTTAATCAGTGCCCTCGTTGCAGTTGTTTACAATTTTATTCAATTTCTTTCACGGGCATACAGTTATAATTATCATTAGAAGATTAATTCATGCATGCTCGCATAAGGAATTCATGGCTCGCGCCAACTCTCGCAAGGTTTTGGAATTCTTCTCCTCGCTCTCCCTCTGTTAGCAGATTCCTGCACGTGAGTTCCCCAAAATAGCCTGCCACTTGCGTCGAAACTGGGCGAGGACGCTTCATTTTAGGTGCTCGCGCGTCTTTTTCGGGCGCTCATTGATGCTGCGTCGTAAACAATGGGCCCTGGCCCGTAGTTCATCAGTGGCGACGTCGGAAGCGATAATTGGGAAGAATGTTCCCTACGCAGAACTTCAAAACTGAAGGTCATAATGCATGAAAACATTATCTTTTATTATCTCGTTTCGATGCCGCATCTCTCAATTACGCCATTCTTTCTCTCTTGTTTGTTTCATAATGAATTTTCAATGTACTGTCATGTAAGAATGGTACCGTTCCGAATGATTTCTTCGTCGGTGATGTCATTATAGTTAATGATGGATGACAAAGTGGCGTGGTTGTAATTGTTCTTTTAAAAACTGTGTTTAGGAAATTTAATAATATATACATATATTCGCTCTTGCTATCTAGCGAGCATAGTTTTCTCATCAAAAACCAAACTCTGAGATGCGTCACAGAATGTCTCTATAGTTCCTGAGCCATCGGTTTGCTGGGCCGTGCAGTTGACGTCGGCAAGGCGGAATCTGTACACTCCGTTTAATTTCCTGGCGTCCGACACGGAACATTTGAAAGGACGGGCTGCCCCGAGGTGGGGGGGTGGTGGACGGAGGGACGGTCCCCACACGGTCGGAGGAGAGCAGCACAGCTCTGCGATGGGAGATACTGTCAAAGAAACTCGTCCCATATACGAACGGGAACTTTCAAGAAATAGACGGCGTTCACTCACACGGAAACCTTCGCTTCACAAATGATACATCCACAAAATTCGTCAGGATGGCTGGACTGTCGCTGATCGCTTTTACAGAAATTGCGGCAAACTTCCTCCTCTGATATCGGAACGCTCCGGGCGTTGAGAGATGTAACTCAGTTTCTTCAAATACTTTGCTCATTTTTCTTGCTCGAAGTAAAATTTTACGCAATTGTGAACTTGTATATAAGGTTTTCACACACTCAGCGTATCTGCAACATGCTCTCGAGTGGAAAGGAGGCGAATTGTTTTCATGTGTAGTATTCAGTGGACACATCTATACGACACAACTTGGTAGATCATGTTCTGCTTGCCGACGAGTTGAAAGCGTTGAAGCATGAATTTCCCAAAATAAAATATCTCGTTACGTAAGGATGTTAACTTTGATGACAGCCCTTACTCTCGCTTATGCTCTAGATCCACGCATTTGCGCTTCATTCTTCTACATACAGCCCGACAATTATTGTAAGTTTGCTAGAATATATAAAAATTTAGTCACTTCCCTCATAATTTGCAACTGTCCTGCTTACCGTTCTCACAACAGAGTTTCCCCGTTTGTTATCTGCGTCCGGTAATTATTGTTGTGTTGCCTCTTGTAAAACTTAGTGGCCGATTGCCATACGGCTACAAAAGAAGAACAGGATATGTAGCTCTCTGTGACTGCAGATTCAGTGCCAGTTAGTTAACATTATTACCTTGGTGAAACGATGGTATTATTGGGCAATGAGATATTAAATTGAGCAGACATGTTTGTTGTGTTTGTTAAATCACAGTTAGCTTTTCTACGGTCACAACCAACAAGGTTGGTGTCACGCTATTAGGTACTCTGAAAATACCCTGACACGATCTTGGCCAAGTCATGCTGTTAATACTGGCTGACATCTCTCACATATCTTGTAAAGCTATTTTTTTAATTGTAATATAGGGATACGCAGCACGTCAATCCTAAAAGCAAGCGATTCTAAGTAACAGTGCGGCCATGCATCATCGCTATACAAGTAAAGGTCATCAGCTATGCCTGGCGAGTTCGTCTGAACTTGCAGCCTATTTACTCCTTAAGAATTTACGGTAGACAAACAACACTCTGGCAAGTTCGTAGTAGTATTGAACCCTTCGTGAGAAGACGCAGAGGTCATCCTCAGAGGTCACCTGTTGTTGCTGACCAGGGGGACTATGGAACTCCAGTAGGGCAGCAGGGAGTGCTACCATCGATCTTTGGTGATTTCTGCAGTACCTCGATCCCTACCTAGCGAGGCTGCGCAGCCCCGCCGCTTCCGAGGGTGGCCTCTTACTTACGTTCTTGTTGTCGTTGTTGTTTACAGTGAGGTATTGTTGTTAAATAGTTGTATTTATGGAATCGATGCATCTTACAATAAGATGAAAGTACAAGGAATTTAATTACAGTATATAAGGGAATTTCCAGACTATGGAGCGGTTGTTGTCTTGGTTTACTGTATGTATATGGTATTGTTGCTTATACATACAGTAGATTAATAGACATCCTTCCCAAAGCACATTATATTAAAAAGAAGTAATAGCAGATAGATTACGCTTCACAAATTTACAATGTAGCCCGAAGAAAGTTGGTTAAATTTGCAGTCATGATAAAGGAAAGATAATGCTATGGCCAAAATTGTGGCGATGTTGGCTTTGATGTTGTTAGTGTGAAGTGATCCACTTCTTTCACCTTCCTCGACTGCTTGTAAGTATGCTACCATAGCCCCTTTCCCTGTAGCACAAAACAGTGCATGCAAGTATGGATTTCCTATCACACTCTCTCTTATTGGCATTGCTCGCATTGCTAACCTCTTCTTCTGCTGCCCCGAAATGGCCCGCACTGCGCATTTCGTACAAGATAAAATGTCTTGTTGCCGTACGCCTCCACGATAGCGGCGCTCTGCTTCAGTTGTCGCTTCTCAAACTCTCAGCAGATTCAGGGCTTTCAAACATCATACCTTTATTTTTAAATTATTACATCAAAGAAAAATTAAATGAAGTCTGACGAGAAATGTTTAAACATATACCTACTCAGTTAAGGGTCAACCCTCGCCGTTGCAAAAGCTAAGCCACGACGCTGCTTCAGGGGCGTCCAAAAATACTGCTAGGGTATTCATCGATGACACTGAAAGGAGGTCAATGCTCTAATACACGCGTCACGTGCCTAGTGACCTGTTCACGCTATGCGTGTGTGCTCTCTGAGTCACGCTCTGCAGGTCACTCTCTCTGGGTCTACACCTGCAGCGCATCAGATCAATTCCAGGAACCTGTATGCTCGGTGAAACTCATCACAACTACTTCCTCATTGCACAGCTGATTGAGGAATTATTGATGAGGTTATAAGCAATTTTTTTGTCTGGAAGTAAATGGAGGTTATCGGTTTATCCTGGCCAACCGGTGGTAGATCTCCTTATTTATATGTTTAATTAATTGCCAGTCGTCCATTTGACTGACTGAACATGAAATCTGTTAAACTGTACTATACTTTAAAGTAAGTTGGATGCAAGCCTAGTTTGCTGCATAGATTTGAAATGACATATTGCTTTGCTCGAGACACAAACAAGGCGGCCTCCTTGAAGCAATATTTAAATAAAAATAAAAGCTTCGGACGAGCACACACGGGCGCATGTGCCGTCGTCTCTAACTCCGTGGATGGACGGGCTGATAAGGTTTCCAGAAACAAGCTGACATAGTTGACTTTAGAAACTTTCCTTGCCACTTCTCTGAATTTGTCGGCTCTGGCATTTGCTCACTGGTGGGCGACAGGATAAAATCCAAGAACTGCTAATCTCAGAGCTTACAATCTTGCTTCGGCCGCTTAAGGTCTGCAACCATGCAGTATGCGCAGCTATTCAAACAGAGGTCAACATTACCCTATTAAGATAATTATCATTCTAATTTTTAAAAGTTATCAGCGGCGCTTCACGAAGTATAATGCAAATTTTTAACTTTATGCCAAGCTAATTTACTGCTCAGCAAGTTGTTAGTATTGCAAGATTTCCATTCTGTCGCGCTGAGCTCGTTGACTGAGGCCGTGCCCTACAAGGCCAATTCCTCTAAGTGCCGCAGTCTTGTTACTGACTTGCCATCCTCGGCACCTAGACCGATTACCTGTCAAGCTATCGGCTTTATTATGCATGCATTACTTCTGCGCATTACGCCAAGCGTTACAGACTCTTGTCATAAATAGGCGTACTATAAGTACAGCTAAATAAGTATATTTTTTTAGCAGTGCCAATAACTACAATTTCCACGCCATGGCGATGCATCCTAAAGCCGCCACGCTATGTAAATATGTACATTGGTTGTCTCAATATGGCAAACTGTCTGGCCTGCAGAAGCTTGAGACCAGCAAAAGATGTTATCGCGCTGCAACATGCAGTGTCTTATGCTTCAGCCCCCAATTGAATAACAAACCAAAGACGGTTAGCGTTACTGACAAAAACCCAAGCGTCTGACATGTTGACTCCATTGTTTGCAGCAGTGATATCTCTGCTTGATTTACCTTCCTATTGTGAGTTTCGGCGAAATCCTTTCGTTCATATTTTCGCCAATCACTTTTCGTGGAAGCAGCTGCCGGCGAGAAAAAACTTTCATTGGCTTTAAGCAAATTTGACGTTGGGCAAACGCTTAGTTTTTTTTTTCTTGCTCTGCTCATCCTCCACAGCATAGAGGCCGCTTCATGCTTTACAACGTAATCTATTTTATTTATAAAAGTCTCTAATGTACTTACGTAATGTATCTGTTATATTTATTCTGAGCTAAGTCCTTTCACTTGTCTTTAACTCTTTATCGGGCAAGTGACCATATTTGATTACTTCCACAACGGAGTTCGTGCAAGAGCTTTCTTCAGCCGCCCGCCAGCTGGCCAATATTCATCGTCTTGCTGTTCTTCCATTCTCATTTGGAAGCATAAAGACATTCATCCACTGCCTCGGTTCAGTTTTATCCACCGCAGCGTTGCCGTCGCCACGCTTG
>LQNS02000140.1:9331246-9347788 GCA_001587735.2 Parhyale hawaiensis
CTCTTTGTATTAAATTTCCATGCTCTTTTTCCAATATATTTTTAGATCTTTATGTGTGTTTTACTGATCCAGCTGCCGCATGAGTCCCAATCGCTAAGTCTTTTAGTTAGGTAGGTTGGGGAATAGCTCGCCCCTTGGGGACATGTACCACGTTTATTACACATTTCTATACCCCGTAACAGTTTGTTTGTTTGTTTGTTTGTTTGTTTAACTTGTCAAGTTTGCAGTACTGCACACGACGGAGCTGTAGAATTTGCTATGAGCTTTCTTGAGCGAGGTGTCCAAAGTGTTTGCTGTGAGATAATAGCTTTTAGTGTCCTTAGAAGTGTTTCTTTGTACACCCCTTACGTATATTTCAGTTCTTCTCAGGCAATGTCATTCTTCTGGTGCATTTCACTGATTAAATAAACTAACAGAATATGGCTAAGAACTATAACACTTTACGCTGTTCCTACAAATTTATTGCTAATTCACTGGTTTAATTATGCCGTGAATTGAGTTTACCCCGTGTTGCTCTCACTGTTTGAATCACATGATGTCCATTCTTCATATTGCATCAAATTAATGAACGATAAGAGGTAATTGATAAAATTGGCATCTTACACAAAACTTAAGCTTCCAGCACCCTCAAATAGACATGAAACAATGCACAACTTTAGCGTCATTATGGAGCAGGAACTCGCCCCAGTTGTTCTTTGCTAAAATGACAGGCGCATCAAAGTACAACAGAGTTATGAAAAGTATGAATACAGCGGCTGATAATAGCGTAATAAGTGACAACCATTTCGCTGCTAGACAGAAAAGTCCGGCAGTAGAATGAAAAAGAGGCGCAAACCAGATCCTTGGAATAACAAATGTTGCCGTAGGCAGCAGCCCTTAATCTCCGGAACAGGAGCTGATGGCATCACCGAAGCTCTTCCTTGAGCAACTCACGAGTTAAATGGATCTTAGAATTTGCCAGGATGCCTTCATTTTGCAGCTCGAGTGCCTTACTCTACTGCCTGGAACCATGCGAGCACCGATATGTCAGCCCGGAGCAGCCCGCTCCTGTGTCGGCAAGCGCCGGCCTTCCTGGATTGTCTGGATGAGACTGGAACAGGTGGCCTGTTCCTATCGCGCCCGGAGCTTGTAACTTCGGTCGTTGGAGCGAGAGAGACATGCTCTTTTGGACGACAAAATCTCGTATAGAAAAGACAAGGAACGATGCTACGTCGTAATACCGGCGAGGGACACTGGAGTGAGAGCTTGCGCTCGAGGAGCGAGCAGAGGAGTTGTACGAAAGGCTTCAAAGGACAAAAAATGCTACGCGAAACAGAGATGCGATACTGACGACCGAAAAAGAAAAGAGGTCCGTCCGACCTTGGGAAGCAAGCCGAGAATAGAAGAAGAGTTTCGGTGAACTCCCTCGAATTCATCTGTACGCAATGAAGGTCCAAAACGTAGTGAAGTTTGCACTTTTGCTACCGTGGAAACTGCGCTGCCAACCATGGCTTTTTTCTTAACTAAAGTTATAGTTTCGCAGGTGGATTGTGCGGTCGAGCTGAAATAAATGACATACACCCTGGTCCGGCAGAACCCTGGTCACCAGCACTCTTAAGTTTTCCTATACGAACTACTAATAACTAAAGACTAAATACCCTGTGGATATAATATTATATCGATTACCAATATTCAATTTCGACTTCTCTATAGTCTGCATATGTCTCCGACGTGTGAGCTAATCCCCAGGGATTAAAAGTTTGCCAAGTGTCGCTCGAAAAAAAACCTTGAGCTGCATTTCGTTTCCTGCTTCTGTCCCAGCAGCGTCAGTCCCGGCACATTTTTCCCTGCGGATCTTTGGTTTACGGCAGTTGCGCTGCGTGCAGCTTTAAAATTCCTCATCTAATAGAAACCAGGAGTAAAAGTGCGGTATTTTTGCCAATTAATTCAGGTCTGGCTCTGAGAGTCTTCAGCGAGTGGTGTTGCTCTCGTGAAAGAATTCAAAACGACGCAAGTTTGAAATTTTAAGTCTTCAACGAAGGTAATGACGATGGTGGGGCGGGACAGGGAGCGTGCCGCTGGAAGAGCGCTGTAAATTCTAGGGTATTTGTTACTTGAAGGTATTTAGTTTTCTTTTATTTAGCTTATAAGTATCCTGTATTCGCGGCATGCTCTCGAGTGCACAGAAAGTTATCCAGTGAGGTTAATTTAATTGTCGTCGATTCGCCGCTTACAGCGAAAACAAAAATCTAATTAGACTAGCGTGAACTGGTGATGAGCTTCAACCTTCAGTGTTAATTTCAACACCTTGGATCGAGTTCCAGGCAATAATAGGCTACCGCTTGCACTTGAACTGGCCGAAAATTCAATACTGCACTTTTCAGGCAAGCATAATCGATTAGCGATTCACCTGCTGAAAGTGGCTATACTCGAAAGCCTACAATTGAAGTGCTGCCAGGATAATGCTCCGTACGTTCATTTATTTTTATCGCACTGCGACAATGGAATACTCATCTAAGGTGCTTATTGCTTCACCGAGGCGAACAAACCACGCTGGCCCCCATGCCCAACTGCACCAACTTTTGCCGTCACTTCCACCAAGTCCGGAGGCAGCGGGTGCGCAAAAAGGGCAATATAGGCCGTGCTGAGCTTTCCTTATTGATTTTCTTCCGGGGAGCCAAAGTTCACATCCTTGCCACCGGACTGCGGGTGCTGCACTTTTTCTCGTAATTTCTTACTATTTTATGAGGCTGCCCGTTACGTACTGGTATCATTGCTTTATTGAAGTGTTCCAGTTAACACGCTGCATGATGACCAAATAGAAACTTTGATTTCTCGTGGGAATTGCATTGTTTCGAACGCTCTATAATGCAGGCCGGTCCTTAAAGAACTACAGTTTTGAAAACTGTAGAGGGCGACTGCGTATCTTTATCTCATAGGAGCTATTGTACGTAGTACCTGGGACTGCTGCCTGTGCGTGTGTCTTCCTCGAGTGATTTTTTTGGACACAGACCTGCTGTAGCGGATGCAGTACCTACCTAAGGATTCGACTGACTTGATCGAACTGTCCTAAAATTTTTCTTTAGAAAATGATTCCCTAATCAAATGAACCATTCAGCGCCTTCAAAACTTCAGGGATCAGTCCAATACTATTTTTGTTTTTGTATGGGCTTGGGCAGTGATTTTTGCTGTTTCTTCTGTAAACTTGTTTTTGACATAGCTGTGTCGCTAGCGCAAGTAAATCCTCTGAAGAAATTTGGCGAATCTTTGATCATATATACAAGTACAGACTATATTTATCCATGCCATAACAAAGCTGTTTACAAATATCGCCACACCTGACAGACTGAAAGAGAAAAATCGATCATCTACGTACGTAAATACATGCAGTTGTGAATAAATTGGAAATAAATGCGTCGGGTTAAAGTTTTTTACCTGATTTATAAAATGCTTCATTACCAAATTTGGAAGAGCTTTTCCTGTACTTAGTAGCTTCGGTGTAGAGGCCGTCATTCCCGGTGAAGAAAGAGTCGCATTTGTGTTCCGCACCGCTGGACCCATTCGCACCCCTGGACCCGGCACCCATTCGCAACTGCGGGTTTCCCGTGACTTTCACCATCAGCACTAACAGATCACCACGGGATTCCCACTAGAGGGCTGGAGCCGTTACGGGGCCTCTTGCCAAAATGAAGCTATGGGAATCGACTTCTCCTGCGGTAATATCAAAACTGTTGCCAGTTCATCGTGCGTGGTCGTGTTGGTGGTTTGGAATGATACTGAAAATCACGCACGATAAGATAAAAATTAATGAATTTACATGTCAACTTCTTTGATAATCTGACAGGTCAAACTGCTTCGAATTTCATTCAAAAAAATTATTTTTATTAGAACGGGTGGTATACTTGTTACGGTGATGCCCGAGGCATTTTGCTTTCTTGGATCACCATACATTTTGGAAATGAAACTTAGAGTATAGAGAACAACGCTTAAAGTAAAAGTTTCATGTTATTGCTTGACTTTGACTCATGAAATTTATCGATAACAGAAAGCGAAAAGGATGCAAAGCAGCTTTGGCATAGCAAGTAAAGGAGATTTTAATTAAAAGCTACGATGTCTGTACACACTATGCTCTGTTTATAAATTTCTTTGTGTCTTTGTTTTCAGAAATCTTCCTTAAGCTCATGATTGGGCTAATCGTGCTGTTTCTCCCAAGATCCCATGCATTTCCGGCTTAATTGCCAATATTCTCCATGAACTCTGCGAATATGTTCACACTAGTTGCCTGCAGCGAGAGAAATAAACCATACGAACGCGTACGCCGAGAAAAAAAGTTGCTAATTAGAATCAAGGAAGGCAATTAGACCGACCTGCATCATATTACACAGCGGATATTTGAGTGTGAGTTTGATGTTCAAGTGTTGATGGATCAGCACGAGTGGCTCCTGCCTGAGAATTTTCCCTTCTACGAGCAAATTAGTTCACCGAGCCAAAGGTTCACTGCCCTATTTAATTTATTTATTGGGATTCCATACCGCAGAGCCGACATGAATGAATCGATGTCTTTCTCGCCTCCCGCACGATGCGCTTACGCAGTATGAGGATAATTATTGGAAGGTCTATCGGAATTTATCCATTCGCTTTGCTTAAATTGTATTTCTTGTATCGTTTTTACATTTGTAAACTTGAGACGCTACCTTGGACTCACTGTGCTGCTGAATCACGCTTGGACTTAGTAATAAACACGCAATTAATTCGTGCATTTGTTGTGTGCAGTACAACGTGACGGCGGAGGAGTACGAAGCAGCGTACGCAGAGTACCTGCAGCTGGTGGCTGAGGCGGAGGCGCAAGAAGAAGAGCTCGCAGAAGCCCGGTACAGGGACCTCTATGGTGACGATATCGATGAAGATATCGACGAAGATGACTATGTCGGAGACAGTGATGGTCTCAGAGACGACTGGGACGACGAAGGTGGCGGTGAAGATTCGTCAGCAATGGCCGAATATAAGTTCTTCACTACCAAAGTCTCCAGGCCCTCCAGAGGTAAGACAACTTTCTTTGCCGGGAATTGGTAAAAAAAGACAATGATCCAACGAAGGGATCAATAAGAAAGTTCAGCAAGATTGTTTTATTACTTACTTCTTGTACTACGAATGCCATAACATTCTTTGTTGCCAAATAGGCTCAGTACGGGAACCAGTCATTGCAAATTTAATGAAAACCATCCTCTGAACTTCTTTGCAACCTTCTTTGGATTGTGACCTCATTTTGAAAATTGTGTCTCCCACTTGAAACGTTCTCAAGACTTGTAGAACTGGTTTAAACCATGGCAAGGCTTCTCGAAGCATTATTGTTTACGCAGTGATGTAAGACCATGGCCTTTGTCATTCGTTAGCATCAGTTTTTTATGTAGTTTCCGTCACAGAACTCACTTCGCTGTCTTTGACAGTATCTTCTCGTTATTTCTTAGATTAGATTCAGTTAGCAGTTGACTTAGAAACATAATCATTTACCGAGAACTCCAAAGGCATTTTAAATTAAATTCTTGGCGGTAGTTGTTGGTAGCATCGTTGCAATGGTGATTTAATTGGTAATATATTTACCTGCTCAGATGAGTACAGGTAACGGCGAGGTTCGAAAGCCAATACCACCTGTAGCTCGGCCTGTATCTATGGCGCCACAGAACTGATCGGCTCTCAAGTTGTCACTCATAAAAAATGTCGCAGCGCCCCCTGGCGCCGGCTGATGGATACCATTAGCCTAAAGTTGTGATATCTGCCCGGAGAACACATACTTACCTGACGCCACCGACCCTCTGGGGATTGGGTCTAGTTGGCAACATTCCCCAGCCGTAAGTGTAGTGCTTCAAGGGAGACAGAAAGTTATTTTCCTCGCACAAGTACGCAAGTAAAGGAGAGGAAAGAATAAGTGAAGTACATACGAGTATATCTTGAGCGTCAACCTTCTGGTCCATAGTCTAGCAAATGAATGATTAGCAAAGTAAGGGCAGAACAGAGCTGTCGATTTGAATGAAAGGGTAGAAACTTTCACTCCACGCCTAAGATCATCGTGTAGTAGCTGGAAGATTTTGCGGGTACTGCATAACGTTGAAATATTCTTGTTGTGTGTCTTAACAGTGCGAAGGTATTGTATTTAGGAACACAGATATATACTTCCTCAGTCTTGGAGCCCCACAATATGTCATAATTGCCAGTGGACTGAGAATGCACTTATGCGTTTAGCTAATTAAGACTTAATAAGAAATCGGTCGTCGTTCGTTCATGGAAGGTCCCCCCCCCCTCCGTCCCCACGACCGCCCAGTTGTAATACGCGATTGTCGGTTTTCATTAAATTTGAATATTTTCGGTATCGGGTTATCAATCTCGGATTTTTTGTATTTCAGTTTTGATTCCGGGATTGAAAATATTGACTTAAAAAACAAAATTCTTTCCCTCGCTACAAAGCCCCCAAATTTGCCACCGCTGAAGATGGCACCCAGTGCTGCATGTGCTGCTAATATGGCACCCAGTGCTGCATGTGCTGCTAATATGGCACCCAGTGCTGCATGTGCTGCTAATATGGCACCCAGTGCTGCATGTGCTGCTAATAGCACGAGTGAAGACACGCTTTCGGTCAGGTGCCACAGTTCACTCTAAAATGAGCTATAAAGAATGAGTCTGTCGACAGCACGGATATGTCACTCGGGCCACTGTGAGCTACAAGCGGGTGTAGGTTGCCATTTAGTAAACATACCCTGGCGTAGCTCGGCTCCATAGCTACCCTTCCTGCACCTCCACCAGGAGGCTACCGTACACACGGGCACGTGCACGCTCAGGCAGCCATTCACGCACACACATACACTCCCTACACACAGGTAACCACCGACTCGTATTAAGATTTGAAAACTCTTCATTGAATCAGTTAGTTAAAACCTCAAAATTACCGCAAGAAGTGCTTCTCGAGTTGATACTTTCGTTTGCTATTCAGCCACCGGATGTACCACAATTTGTGCCGGTATCAGGAATCATTCTTTCACTGTTATGTACATAGTATTGTCGTATTAAAATAACTTCAACCTACCATATTTTTCTCAATCAGTTAGTTTGACACTGAACGCTCAAAAACTCATTATTTGTGGTCGATAGTCGAATTAATTTTTTTTCCGTCTACGTCTTCCCAAACTAACTTTTTTTAATAAACGTAAAATGAAACACGCACTACTTCACTTAGACGAGTGCAGGAATGAGGCACGAGCAAGGTCCCGTCATGCCACCACACGAGCTGCTCTCTATAATTCGTACGCGGCAAGTCGTGCCACGTACGGGGAATGTGAGGAATGCGACCCTCGCTCGTCGGGGAGGTGGACCGATGCTCCGACTGCGCCAGATGCGGCTGCTGCTGCTGCTGCATGTCGCAGATGTTATAGCTATGATACAGCTGCTGCATGCCGCAGATATTATAGCTATGATACAGCTGCTGCATGTGTGCAAAGGTGTCCTGCGATAGTCTGTTTGCTTCCGTGAGGACGTACTCGTATAGTTCTTTCCCCTCCATTAACTGAAGGTTTCGTTCAACAATTGCGGTAGCTGTAAATTACACTAAAGGAATAAATGTGACACCTACTATACACTTGCACCATTAGCGTTCTCATAACTAATGAAGTGGTTTTGAAAAGTGCAGCAATTCATTCGATAATAGTTAATTTTTAATTCAAAATTCACAAGTAGATCAATTTGTCTTACTCTCACTAGTGAGATTGTTTTCGCAATTCCACAGTTGAAATTTAGTGCGAGTATTGCGAGGATTACTGCATTTTTGCTACTGAAATTGAGAATGCTAGTCATTTATTGAGCAGTTTGATCCTGATGAGTAATAGATTCTGATTAGTATGAATTGAAGCAGAAAACCCCAAACGGAACAGGACTAAAATATGGCTAAATATGGCCGGGTCAGATGCGCAGGAACATGTGAATTCTGTTCACTGAAGACTCAAGCGCCATTGTGGGCTCACCGCATCATGTATTTTATAATTATTAAATCGAAAGGCTAATCAACGTATCCATTTTAATTTCGATTTGCACCGCGTAACTGTGCATTTCTGCAGATAGGAAGTAAAGCAATGGACGGCAAACAAACTGATATTTCTTGGACGGAAATTGAGAGTGACTGCGGGAAATTTATTTCTTGAACGGAAATTGAGAGTGACTGCGGGAAATTTATTTCTTGAACGGAAATTGAGAGTGACAGTAGGAAATTTATTTCTTGAACGGAAATTGAGAGTGACTACAGGAAATTTATTTCTTGAACTGAAATTGAGAGTGACTGTAAGAAATTAATTTCTTGAACGGAAATTGAGAGAGACTGTAGGAAATTTATTTCTTGAACGGAAATTGAGAGTGACTGTAGGAAATTTATTTTTTGATCGGAAATTGAGAGTGACTGCGGGAAATTTATTTCTTGAACGGAAATTGAGAGTGACTGCGGGAAATTTATTGCTTGAACGGAAATTGAGAGTGACTGCGGGAAACTTCAGATAATCGCCACTTCCACGCTACACCTGAACAGTTCACATCGATGCGTGTCAATGCTGTGGCAAATGCGCAGTTCAATCGTACAAGGACAAGCTTTCTTGTGGGACCACATCGCAAATAGAAAGTTTCATAATTATTTATATCTTATTCATGAAATCAGTAATAAGAACTTTGAATATACAAAGCTTGTACCAGCATTGTGAGCCATGTTGAACAATGTTTTCTAAAATACCATTTTCATGCGTTATTTTTTATACTTGAAATATTAATAAAAACAAATTTTCTTTTTGCACTAATGAGCTGGGGCGCCAGACAGAAAGAGGCAACCTATCATCGATAATTATTATGCATACATCAAGCGATGAAATTTTTAGAGATAGCATAATCAGGGTTCATTTATTTTATTAATCAGAGCTTCTCAACTAGTAGTATTCCCGAATGCAAAATAGTTCGAACTTACGATTTTTAACTTGATAATTCGAAACTTTGTGATCTGCGATTTTCGGCAAGATCCCCTGCTGGCGCGTGCCTCGATAAATGCTTCACGACAAGAACTCGAGCCGAGCGTACTAATGTGACAAGCTATTTATGTTGCGACATGCCAAGCTTCTCAACGCATATAGCATCGTCCCTTCACCATTCATGGGCCACAAGCGTGGCACGCGTTCGCCCTCATAGTCCTAAGCTCTGCTGATCACCGGGAACATTTGCCAGTGTTCACCTGTTCGTCGCTTATATAAAGTTGAAACATATATTGCCAATTCTCGCCATGATGCTAACGAAGTTTGTTTACCATTGGAACTCTTGGCAAAGCGATGAAAAATGTGCATAAAAAAGTGCGTCATATTCTTGAGGTGTCAGAGAAGAACGATTCGCTGCGAGGTATGCGGTTGTGACTCGAGCAGCTCAATGAATTTGGCTGCTGCAGAAACTGAATTAACTACCCAACGGAGCTCATGTTCCGCACTTTAGTCGATGCATGACGACTGAAAAACTATCGGCCGGCGCTTGTAACTTCCTGCCTGGTAGGTAGTCAGGATAGTGAAGTTACAGCAGCAGTGATGGGTAGCCTGGTGAACATAGTTATGGTATTTACTTCTTTTACGACTAGCTTGTTCCCTCCACAGAAGAAGCGAATCAACTTCTGGGTGAGCATAAATTGGGGGCCTAATTTTACACGCATTGTAATCCAACAAGAATTACTTTCCCTCATTCGGTGCAGGTATAGGCTGACGTCACTTGGCTGACTAGGCTAACGTCACTTGGCTGACTAGGCTGACGTCACTTGGCTGACTAGGCTAACGTCACTTGGCTGACTAGGCTGACGTCACTTGGCTGACTAGGCTAACATCACTTGTCGAATTCGCCTTCAAATTTCCTTTGCATTATACCAAAAATTTGCTGTTTGTATTACATTGGGGCTGATAACAAGGTTCTTTGCGACTCTGGCCCTTGAACTCCACTACCCGCCTCAGGTTGCCCTTGTTTGTCTCAAGTTGGGCTGAAGTTCGGCCCTGAAGTTTTAACTTAGCTAATGAGATCCGCACACAGGCGCTCAGGCTCGCTGCTTCAGAGCCTTGCCATGCAGCACTGGCCAGCCAATTGCTAAATGATTTCGAACCGGCAAGGTTACGTGCACCTTGCATGCGTTTTCTTAAACCGTGTTCGCACGACGGTGTTTTGGCCTTCTTACGCACTGCGTTCGAATGCTTAGTCGTGTCCGTGTGCGCACCAAGTTATGTGTAACATAATATTTGCTAGAATAGTAGCTGTCCCGAAAGCTCGCTGAACAGGGTCACTAAGAAAGTTTGGATATCGCTTGCGATTTGGACTCAATTGTACGTCTGAAAGCTGCGCGCCTTTGTCTTGTTGAAAGCGACGCAGTGACGCGTTCTGACAGTGAACAGGTAGTATGGGGACCAAACGACTGCCATGAGAACCCGCCTTTATACTGGGCAGAGCCATGTGTCGTGTACGCCCTCGATTTGTGATGAATCTAACAATCTTACTTCAATGCAGCATGTACAGCTCGATTTAATTTATTATTGAAACAGTTGAAATTTTCGTGTTTCTGGACGTCATGCATCTTATTGCCCTTGTACTGTCCAACAAATACGATAATCTGTGGCACCAGACTTAGGATGCCCTGGATAGCGTAAGAGAAATCCAAACTGGCGTCCTCACGAAAACGCACAGCCCGCAACGAGGGCAACCTCCACGGCAAGAGTCTGAAATTCACTGAACTCCAGACAGACATTGCTCGAGGAGGCGGACACACTCGTAGAGTTCCACACTGTTGCCCATAGAGCACCACTTTCCCTTCACCTTAGCAGGCTTTCTGCGATTAGAAAATAGCTCCCTTCGGATCTCGGGTTAGATAACGAAAAAGTAACATGCACACCATCGCGTAGTACAAGTGTATCGTGCGCTACCGGGCATTAACCTCTGTAGTTCATTGAGTTATTCTTCCTCAGTGTCGCCAGCTGTAACTCGGTTTTATACTCGCGCCCTCACCGAAGCAAAGTTCAAACCAATTGCCATCAACAGGAAGAGGACATGAAGAATCTAGTGTGTTACGTTTGGGAGGAAAACAGAACATGTACGGTTCTAAACGAATTATCAGTCTCCTCACGATGCCGTTGAGACTGATGCGCGCAGTGTCCTGGTGGACTGACCTGCTGCAGGGCGTAAGTCCTGAAGTCTTTATTCATTGAGTTTATTAGCGACAGGGCTGTTTACGAGGTAAAGATGAGGCTTTTTTGTTCCGCACTTGTGAATTTTTTCTTTTCCTAGAAAGGTTGTTTAAACATATGATTCTACCAACTTCGACTTAATAATTACTGCAGTAATCACCTCGTTCCATAAACTGCGTAACAGTTGCTTATTAGTGTACTAGAATATCTAGATAAATACTTCAAGGGAAGACGTATAAATTAATATGGACAAGCTATGGTGCTGGCGACAAACATGGTTCTGCAATGAATGAAAAGAACATTTTGTTAAATAATGTCATCCTATTTTACAAAGCATGTATTTTTAGTTCAAAAAATCACTTGTTTGAATTCCACTGTAAGCAAAAATCGCATAGTTGGTGAAAGCTAATGCTGCTGTGATAGGGCAGCTCGTTGGCCTAATTCAGTCGGGCCTTCCACATTCTGTATTTCGATAGAGAGCTCTGCAGGCGAATATTTGCATTCACTGTTGCCTAGTGTGACCAAGAGTGATTTACTTCAGGTACACGTGATTTATTTACCTACTTAAGCGCATGAGAGAGTAAAAAGGAAATGTAGGCACGCTCCGTAAAAGCCATGCTTCTCACAACAAGGTGTCTCTTTATAGCTATAGGGCCAGTGAAGCTGCTGCTGCCGAGGGTCTAACTTTAGCTAGACAAGAGGGTATTTTAGCGATGAGTTGGACTTGTGGCAGGAATGATAGCAAGGTTGCTGCATACCTGCCCACCCTAACATTCCTATAGATGCTTGGGTGGCGAGGCGTGGCCGTGATGTGGTGCCGAGTGTGCTAATTGCAGCACACCTGCAGCACACCTGCAGCACAGGCAGAGACTGTTACATTGAAGCGTTAAGTTCACTATAGGCTGTCTGCGGTTATAGATATTAGAGATTAACTTTAAGATGGGAACGTTTTACAGGAGTAAAATTTACGTCGGCTCTGATATTTAGTAGGTCATGAGCAAGAGAAGAGAGATAGAAAGAACGAGCTATACAGGAACAACTATACGACCCGCTGATATTAGAGTACAGGTAGATGTGTGATAGCTTGTGTAGACAATAAGTATTTGAAGAACATTAATATTCATGAAACGTATAAATGCTAATAATGGCTGTAAATGTTTGAATTGCATTTTTCAGTGATCTGAAATTCCTTACGAGGATAGGCCTGATAACCTACCAAATAGAACGAGCTATAGGTACCTGGTTAGTTGAAAAAACATGGGAAATTCTGAAGAACACACGAAGTCAGCCAATTCTGTCGCTAACTAACTCTCAGTAACTTATAAATAACTAGAGCACTCTGAGAGCGCATACCTCCGCCAAGCAAGGTAACGGTAACAAAAAATTCAAATTGGCTCTGAAACCATGATTTCTTTTGTAGCAACTCCAAAATCTAATCATTTGAGCCTTTTAATAGTATTAACATTTTCTGCAATTTTTTTAAGATCCTTTCATAACTGCTTGAGTCATGCTGCTAACAAACACCATGACAAACATGAGTCAAACATACAAACAAACCAACCGATCTGCACCAAAATTTAACCATTTTTGCCTTTTATCAATAATAATAACTCCTGTAAATTTCATGAAGATCAATTCAGAAGTTTTTAAGTTATTGCGTAACAAACATTATGACAAACGCAACTCAAATATAGAAACAAATCAGCCGATCTGCACCAAAATTTAATCATTGTTGTCTTTTAACATCACCAACAATTCCTGTAAGTTACATAAAGTTCACTCAAAACTTTTTGAGTTATTATGCTAGCAAACTTAAAATCAAACACAGCAACAAACATATGAACGAACAAACAGATCATCACAAAAATTTAGCCATTTACTCTTTATTATATACCTAACAACTCCTGTAAATTTCATAAAAATCCGTCGATAACTTTTTTAGTTATGGCATTGAGAAAAATGAGGCAGACAAACAAACAAACAAACGGACGGATCTCCCCCAAAAGTTAATCATCTGTTCCTTCTAACATATCTAACAATCTCTGCAAATTTCGTCAAAATTCGTTCATAATATTTTGAGTTATCTTGGTAACAGACAGACAAACCCGACGAAAACATAACCTCTTTGGCGGAGGTAATAATAATAATAACAATGCACTTGCATAATTGGTGACAATGCGCTTTTACCAGCGGAAGTATCGCTCCTCAATACGATAACGCACATCTAGGAAATGAAGAGGACCTTCTAGATAAGGTGTGCTATCTAAATGTCCCTGAGATATAATTTGTCTGTGTCGGGTCCCTTCTCCCATCGCTGGCATTCTTCGTGTGGCATTATCGTAAGAACCGCATTCTTGCTACATACTTCAGTGGCAGATAAAGAGGTCTGTCAATTAAATCACCATTGCTTACGACCAGGATAATATGCGAAAACGGAAAGAGGAGAGCTCTTGTCAGCTGGGGCGAAATGAAACTCTTCACCGTAGCATCTCCTGCTCATCCCTGTAACGATAGATAAGGTAGATTCTTGTCTTTTATCTCGTAGTGAAGGCGTGATAAGGATTGCTAGCTTGACATAATTACACCGAATATCAGTGTTGTAAGTAAAATCTGCGGTGTTAGTAAAAGTACTCCGGTATGGAATAAGAAAGAATTACTTAACTGAATACTGAATACGGAAATTCGTTAGGAAAATTACTAAAATAAAAATACGGTCGTGCACTGACTCAAAATATTATTTTTCAATTTCATCGTTACTGACTAATATTAAAAGCTTGGCTACTAACTGCTTTGACTTGCCGTCTTTTTAATGGTGATATGATTTCGGCAACCTCTAGTAAACGACCGCAAACACAAACTGTTATTTCCACACTTTGTCATTTGTTAGGACAGAAAGCGAATGCCATATGGAGCTGTACATCGGCCATTATAATTGCAGATAAATTATCTGATGAAAAGTTCTGAGTCTGTAAATTGCTTCAGTTAATGAGGTGATAAGAATGATATTGCTGAGTCACGGGCTGAAATTCAGGTAATAATTTATCTTCGTGGCGTATGAATAACCCTTCACTGCAGGCCTGGAATTGCTCCATAATTATTGCTGCATTCAGAGCCATATCACCACAGCAACAAGGAATCTATCACTGCATGAGCCGTACATGCATGAGATTCACTGCTGGACAAATGTAACGCTGCAGCGGCAATTCCCATGATTCTTTTTTCCGGCGTATTGAAATCCGGGAGCATCTATGATTATACTGCAGCAATTTGGCTGCCCTGGGTGTGTGTGTGTGTGTGTGTGTAGGTGTGTGTGTGTGTGTGTGTGTGTGTGTGTGTAGGTGTAGGTGTGTGTGTGTGTGGTGTCACTCATAACAGAACTTTAGCTATTCTGGCCCTGAAATTCGTGTATTCCGCCTCAATAGCTATTACTTAATTGCCTGCCTTGGATGTGCTTCCTGCTTTTACGATCGTTTCTCTTAATGAAGCTTAGCGGTACAGAGCAAAGGAAGCAACTGTACGTTTCAAGTGGTGTGTATTCCAAGAATTTCGTTACTTCTTATCTTGAATTTTATATATTTAAAGAATCGTCCCGTGTCTGGATACTATCCATTGTTGGAACCACCGCATAAAACTCAAACGACTACAAGGATCCTATTAAGAAATATTCACCCCAACAATGAATGGAAATTTCATGTTATTTTGCCCGTTTATGCCAATGGGAGCGTAAGCGCGAGCCACCAAATTTACGGCTGGAAAGATTCATCAATTAGCCGTATTAATATATATAAATAAATCTTTATGAGATTTTCGCTTATTTCTCCATGAGTGCAACAAAGTCCTCTTCTGAAAAGTGTGTCGAAGAAATACGTCCCATCAGCGAAGAAAGACTTCCACTCCTCAGTTCGCTTCCTTACGCTACAGTGGTTGAATATCAATATAGATTTAAAGCATAATTGTTGTGGTAGTTGGTCGGAGATTGTTTCAGAACTTATAGTGTTGCTCCAGTGCCGGTGGTGGCGCTTCTGCCCGAGAGACTGGCAATATTGGCTTGATATTGGCGCATTGAGGGGCAGATCCTGCAGGTATTGGCACATGCGAAGGAGATTAATGACACTGCTGAAGGAGCTTAAGAGATTCCCCCCTGAGCTACAAGATCGTGCCACATCACCTGACTCTTTGATGGATCTTGATCTGAGCGTGTTTGGAACGTGTCGTTCCCTGCTTGATTTATGCATGTGGAGGATTTGCTTGGGGCGGCTTTCTGGAATGATAATGCGTGCGGGACAGTTCATACGATGTTTCATTTGCAAGTGCTTAAGATGTGTTCAGGCCATTTCCTATCATGATAACGTGTTTGGAACACGTTCGGTTTTCATCGATTGGCTATCTTAGGGCTTTTGATAGAGAGGGCGGTGTCTAGCTTGAAAACATGTCAGGCACATGTCGTAAATGCACTCTGTAAATTTTCTTCAGGTATTTCTTACAGAAGTACATTGAGCAGTCATTGTCTTCTTTGTTACCGACATATTGATAACGATAATTAATAAAAATTTTTTGCTTTCCAAGCATTGCAGTTCATCAGAGATACCAATCTTTTTGTTTTCGCGCCTCCTACTAAGTTAAACCAGTGCTTCCTTTATTACTCGAAAGACAGTAGCATGTCTTTTATAGTGACAATTTGTTCGAAAAAAANGATAAATTAATAATTTTTTTTTGCTTTCCAAGCATTGCAGTTCATCAGAGATACCAATCTTTTTGTTTTCGCGCCTCCTACTAAGTTAAACCAGTGCTTCCTTTATTACTCGAAAGACAGTAGCATGTCTTTTATAGTGACAACTTGTTCGAAAAAAAAGAAAATAATGAAAACCATACCCGTCCTCCTCTGTCTATTGCAGCACATCACCTTCACCAGCATCTCGTTGGGCAGCAGTGCAAAACATATACTACTGCCGCCCTCCTGCAGCAGGAAATTTTCATTCAAGAGATTATTTCCTATATTCGCTACAGCTGTAAAGTGCCCTACGAGCTAGAGAGCGTAGGACAGGCGGGCACAGTAATGGTGGTTTCCTAGAATAATAACTCTCGTGACTCACTAGTGCGGAGGTCTGTTTGCTTGATCTAGCGGAGACACAACCGTGGTAACGCCGCCGTCTCGCGGCTGCTATGCGTGAATAAACTTTGTGTGAGTCACGGCGCTTCTCGGCGCACCTGGCGGTGTGGGTAACAGCGGTGACTCGCTCCAACTTTTTTCACGGAGATAACACCAGCAACTGTACCGTGCTAACTGGTGGTACTTACACCAGCAACTGTACCGTGCTAACTGGTGGTACTTACACCAGCA
>LQNS02000140.1:9348188-9358811 GCA_001587735.2 Parhyale hawaiensis
ACTTACACCAGCAACTGTACCGTGCTAACTGGTGGTACTTACACCAGCAACTGTACCGTGCTAACTGGTGGTACTTACACCAGCAACTGTACCGTGCTAACTGGTGGTACTTACACCAGCAACTGCACCGTGATAACTGGTGGTACTTACACCAGCAACTGTACCGTGCTAACTGGTGGTACTTGCACCAGCAACTGTCCCGTGATAACTGGTGGTACTTACACCAGCAACTGTACCGTGATAACTGGTGGTACTTACACCAGCAACTGTACCGTGATAACTGGTGGTACTTACACCAGCAACTAAGCAGGTGTATCGAGGGGTATAAGCACAGGAATACAGACACAAGCTGAGAATCATGATGGTGGTAGTCCGAAAGTGAGAGACAAGGTATTGAAGCTCGTATACCCCAGCGCCAGATGCAGGTATCACTCCTGCTAATGAGGTCATCAAATTAAGCAAACTAAAGCTCTTCTGTTTACAACTTCTTGCAGCCCCTCTACTATTTAAGCACTCCAACCTGCCGTATAAAAAACGCCTGTGAATGGCGAGGGGGGACGCAGAGCTGTTTTTATACTGAGATTAGCACTGAATGAAATACTCTTGTCAATAATTATTCCCTCATGCCCTGAACTTCTCTCAGTGCCAACCATCTGCAGAGTTTATTTTTATCTCAGTCCTGCGGCGAAATTCGTCAGGAATAACGCTTTTAGAACTCTAACTTGGGACGCCTTTGGTGCGTCGAAGAACATTTACGAAAGCTGTGTGTACTGTCAAGCTAATAATGGCCAGCTCTATGACTGTTGACGAGAGGTTAAAATCACGACAGAAACGTCAGGTGCGAGTGTCAAGTGACTCATCGCCAGGGGTAGGGCAGGGCGCTCGGGTGTCAGCCATACCACAAGCCTGTGTCACTCAAGCGCATTCTTCTCACCAATGTTTCGCATCATCTGCCTACGCCGCGGCGACCGCGGCTAAAAATGACACGGCCGTACGTATATCGCGGCCGCTCCTACACTCCTCTCTCGGCATGTCGCGTAAATGCGTCTTGTAGCTTCGTGTTCCTGCCGAGCGGCTATTTTTGGTAGCAACCTTTTTTTTAGTTTCAGCGATGGCTGCATCCGGAACGGCGTGCCCTATCGAGAGTGCTGAATGTGCTGTGTGATGTTTTCTATTGCTGAATGGGAAACAAAGTATCTTTTGTGTTGTTGATGATAAGTAACTGTATACATTTAAAGTAAGCTAAGATGAAACGACAGACAAGCTATGCTATTAGAGATAAAAAACACACCGTTGCAGACATTTAAATTATCTTGATTCACGTACAATTTACAGAAATTCAAACCAAGTACTTGCTTATTTTTCGTGAAAAATAGTTTCTTATGTATATTGCCGTGTGCCACCAGGATATTGCTAATGTTTTCACTAGCGAGCAAGATGAGCTTGAAACTCAAGTTTTTTTTTCTGTTGTTGCAGGTCGTGGCCGGCGCAGTCTGCCCAACGGAGATCGCATTGCCCACTTTCACGTCACCGTCCCCATGAGCGCAGACGACGTGCAGGTGGTCGGTGCAAAGGCGACTTTCTTCAAGAAAGGGAACTCCAACCCAAACCCTGATGACCCTTCGACCATTTCACTGAAGCTTTATCGCATTGACGACATCAAGAAATTCAGATCAGGACACAAAGATGCGGAAAGAGAACTCAGCAAAGAAAAACTGCTGCAAACATTTAATGTAACCGTAGCTGGGGACGAGTTACTCGAAGTTAACATGACCGAGGCCGTTAAGTCGTGGTTAGACGCTGCTAGGTCCGACACTGGAGTACTCATTCGATGTCCCGACTGCCTTCCCGTTGGAATTCAAATCCGAACAGGCGGCAAGTCACACGTGCCGACTTTACACGTGCAGACACGCTTGTCTGCCACGAAAAGGGTGAAGAGGTCTCGCTCAAAGGGAAGGACTCCTCGAGCCAAATGGAGGCAACTTGGAGATTGTCAAGACGGTCCGTACAACGGCAGACACTCTTCTCGGTGCTGTCGACGATCGATGAAAGTCCGGTTTGATGATTTACAAGAATTTGGCTTCATTGCAGCTCCCAGAGAATTTGATGCTTATTATTGCAGCGGTAAATGCCCTCCCAGACACAATCCTGCTAACGAACATGCTCTCCTACAGTCGCTTCTCAACTTAAAAAAGAAAGAAGACGTACCTCGACCGTGCTGTGCCCCCACCGCCCTCAAGGGGCTCCACATCCTTCACTACGGTGAAGACGGCAAGCTGAAGACCGATCTCTGGAGAGAAGTTATCGTCACAGAATGCGGTTGCTCTTAACATGGATGATATTTTCCATGTCAAAAGAGGCACCAAACACAACCTTTCGATCTCATTTATGCCAACAAACAGACGTTCATGAGTTTGTTGGTACAAAGAGTTTCATTTCTTACCATCCTAGTCATTCAGAATACGCTTCTATACGTTTAGTGGCTTTTCGTGACCAGATACATATCGCCTTCGATGTACAGGCTATTCATATCAGTCAGCAATTGAGCACTTGTGGCAAACACCATTGCTGCAGGGACTCTGAAGCCAGTTCTCTACATTCCAGTTCACTTCTCTGGGCCGCTTACAAGCACTCTTTATCGAGGCACGTCTTGATGTCTGCATGGTTGAGTTGAGCGTTAGTAGTAGTAGTAGTAGTAGTAGTATGGCTATTGTGAAGTAACAATACATATGTCAGTTATGGCGTAGTATATATGCTCCCACACGAGCAAAGTAGTTCGTTTGTGTTACTTAAAAGATATCCGAAGTTACATGTTCTTCTGTTGAACTTGTTATAGAGATGTACTTCTGTTTTTGATGGCGTGTGGCAAAATGATGGACCGTAGTAGCTATAATATTGAGCTATTTTTGTTTGTTGGATGTTGTTGATGTTAGAGAGGCTTCTACAGAATAATGTTATTTTTCAATAGAACATTGATGTTAGGGTTGCTCGCTAGGCCGGAGACGTTTATTTATGGCTGTACTATATTTTAATTTTATAGATGGATCTTACATAGCCAAAACGAATGTATGCATTTCTTCATTGTTTTAAGTAAGAGCGATAGTTTTCCAAGCAAGATTATTCTCTGCACATATTTCAAAAATGATCATTTCATGAATAGTGGAAGTATGCGTTTGCATAGTTGCCGACTTCACTATATATATATGCTGTTTTTAAACCGCGTCGCGAAAATAACTAATATATCGACATTGCAGACGTATTGTCCAAACTGTTTTTCCGTTAATATTGAAAACGCTTTTTGAATTAATCATAATTTTCCCCAAATAATAGCAAATAAGATCTAAAAGTCTGCATTGATTCGTTCAAAAATGATGCGGCAGCGATATCATTAATGAAGTTCAGTGGATTTCTGTAAATCTCGTCGTTTGCATAATGAAGTAATTGGAAAAAAATATATAACACGGATACAAGTTAGCATGCTAGACTTATGATTTATGTAACGATTAGAAAACGTATCTTGCATGTTATTATACATCAGTATATTTATTTTATGTATAAATTTTTACAGAAAGATATCAAACATTTCTATGTCACTACCTCTAAGGCTGTTATGGCAACTTTTTTTTCTACAGGCAGCTAATGCGATCGCATGGTAGAATTTTTCATATAAGTTTCTGCTGTATCGATCTTTTCCACTCATATAGTATAATCGAAATTTTCAAAGCCACTCAAGGCTTTTTATTATCAGGCTATTACTGCAGAACACATAGCATGGTATCACTTGTCTCTGCCCATAATTTACGTTGATTGTAACGTAGTTCGACTCTTGTCTTAGCAGAAGAAAACTAAAAAGATTGCAAGAAAATTTCTAAAATTTGGAGTTGTATCGTATTATTTTAATAGCTTCCCTAATCTTTGCTAAACGTGCTATGTTTTGTAACGCATTTCAGCGAATGTAAAAAATAATCTGTGTCATGAAGGCCTAGCCTGACAATGAAGGGAAACGTTGTTTATGAACTATTATTGTTTCATAACTTACACTAATTGAGCAATAATTACACTGGTTGATTCTTGCATGCGAAAGAATCTTTACGACACGTAGACCTTGCCATAAACCACCATCATTTAGTTTAGGAAACCAAATAAACCTTTTTCTTATTTTTTCAACGGTAGCTATGTATACTTTTTATAGAAGATTCATTTTCAGTATTTTTGGATAGTTGGTTAATTTGTTATACTGTATAAAGCTAATTTGCCTGAATGAAACAGTGGTTGCTCTAAACTTGAGCGCGAACTGCTTGTGAGCGATGCATGGACTTCCTGGTAGTGACCAGCCTTGTCCTTCCCTCCCCGTTTCTTCCTCGCTTTTGTATGGTACCTTTTGTACGCCTGTTCCTCTGTACGCTTTCCATAAGTGGCAATTGCACAGTTATACGTTTTTGCCCGAGCCTGCATCTGTAGTTCTATATGGTTATTCTTTCTTGCTGTGATACATATTTAATAATTTAATATATATTTGCATTATTTTTTATTTTCTTCGCTTTTATTTTCCTTTTTCGTGCGGTAGATGTGATAAGATGACGAATAACCGATGAATGTGAAAATCAATAGAACAGAAAAAGAGGCTCGTCTGTACAACTGACGCCGAGTTCAGCAACGCACTCTAATAGTGAACCAAAGAAGCTGATATTCTTGTTTGGTTTTACCAAGAAGCCAGTTGTTTGTATAGTAAGCACAAATGCTCGTCGATGAGACGCTCACCGTTCTTCAACCTTTTGAGTTTTAACAACAGTTTTTTTTTACGCAAACATTAATAGTAATGCAACTAGAAAAGTCGTATGAATAGATCACGAAGACCTTTCATTGAGGTTATTACTTATTACCGATTGCCTCTAAAAATTTAAAGTCTACAACAATGCATGCACGGCAGAGCTATGCTCGTGTGTAGATTTATTTCATCGAATTCAACGTAAAGTTTCTCAATGTTCCTTCAAAGTTTTCGTACCTACATAACTATATTTACGCCCCTACGAGATTGACCTTCACCCCCTTTTTTGTGAACCATGGTATGGACAGGAAAAAAAGCAAGTAAGGGAAAGAGACTTAGAAAACGAAGTTTACGTAGTACAGTAGATGCCTGTTAGTTTCCTGAGTTAATTTTGCTGTTGCTATAAATAGAAATCATTTAATCGTTACGGTAAGAGTTTGCTCACATTGGAATGAATTCCCAAGTATAATGTTGATGTCGATATCGTCGTTAGTTAATTCACAGTATGAAGAACACTGTAGTTTTAATAGGTGATTTTTCTGGCTAGATTGTACATCAGTAAGTAACGTAGAATGTGACTTTTCAGTGCGGAGTTTACTTAACTCTTGCCGTGCGCTCACGTATGAAGTTGTTCCTTTAAAATTCCTCATCGAAAAATTCGAACTTCGAACAAAACTGTTAAGACGAACCAAAGTAGGGCAACTGAACAATAAAAATTGCTAAAAATATATAGATGGAGTTATTCACTATCAATCAGAAAATTGAAAATACATACTGATGCCCCTTGTGATGTACTAATACTCTGCAGATCAGTAGTCTTCTTCCACTAGATTAGTCAATAATCATTTGATAGGACTGTCACCAGCTTAACAGTCGCAGCTGAGACCCCATTGTTGATACGTAAATTAATGCTTAGGCATAGCAGACTGAGTAGACAGCGCACTGAAGCTGCACCTCTGAGCGACTGTATGACTACGGCCTAGTCTGCATAACAATATTCGTCGTACACCTGTCGATGGCATCTTGTATAATCGTATAAGGTTAGTCTATGTGTTAAATGTTAGGCCTATAGATCAGTTAGATAAAGACCCGTTCACATGTAGATAATGGCTACTAACTATGTACTACAGTACTAATATTCCTAACGGCTATAAATATCGCTATATGTTGTTCACCACGAACATAGCTGCATGCGGCCCACAACTGTTCCTCGGCTTCCACATAAGCAAGCAGTTCCGGCATTAAACAATAAGGCAGCCAGTAGCTGGTAGTTGACACTGCAGTATTAAAAGACAGAAGGAAATAACGGAGCAGAGAAAAGTACTCTTACTCAAACCTATTCAGTGTAAATGTACAGACTCGGTGGTAGTAGTAAGCTGCGAAAGATTTCCCCCCTGCCACGGACTTCGTTCAGCTAAATAATTTGACGTACACACAAACATTGTTGTAGGGTCTAAAAGTCCAGATCATATTTCTTAGCTAAACGCAACAGACAGTAATGCAATACATCGGCCCACCGAAATGTGCATACTTTGCTATCCTGTTTGGGATAGCTACTTTTTAGTTACTAAATGCCAGCAGAAAACAATTGATGAACTACTACACCAAATGTGCAAGTAATTAAGTCAGGTACGCGACAGCTATCTACTGGCAGTGTGTTACCATTTCTACCAACACAGAGACTTGCAAAGTAGAGTTAGAGATCTTCTAGATACACACAGACCGCTGTAGGGCATGGAACCGTTGTCCCCACATAACACAACCTCCCCACAAAACGCAGTCATACACGCTGTTCTCGATACAGTCACCCAACTCCGCTTACCCTGCAGAGGGCTGTAATTAGTTAGCCAAGTACGCAAGAACGAGGCAGACGAACTTACATTGTCTTGAGTTACTTTTGCAACTAAGAAACAGCATAAATCGCATTGTACGCATCAAAATATGCAGACACTCCGTGCATGCTGTACTACTAAAATATCGAGAAAAAAACCTACTTTTTGTCGAAAGATAACCAGTCTTCGCTCGAGCACATACATTTATTGTGTCCTGCAAAACACAGAAATATAAAAATGACCGTATAAACTAGTAAGCTATGACTTTAAAATGATTGGCACGACATTGTGATGCCGTTCGTCTAAAGTAGATAGTCCGTTTTCTTTTATTTATTTTTTTTCTATTCGAACAGAATTTTCACGTTTACAAGAAAGTTTCGGTAGGAAAATATTCGACAAAACGCAGACAGAAAAAGAAAAGCAAGAGTACAACTAATTGAAAACATAAATAAGTCTTAATGAAACAATAAATTATAAAACAAGATATCATATTGAATTGAAAACATATGCGAATACACTGTAATTATAAGTTCATCTATCCCAGTATCCAGTATATCAAGTGAAGCTGGCCCTTGTAGCACTTAGACTGCGATGTATTCCTCCCGTACCTCCACGACGCACAATTGTAACTGTTGGGAACTGGACCGTCTGTCGGGTGCGCGAATGAGAGCACTGCTCCTAGTGGACGATCACAACTGAAGAGACTGAAGCGAGCCATGGGCAAGATGACCTCTGAGCCGGATCCGGAATAGAAGAACGGCACTACGTTCGGAATACGGATGCCGATACGGATTCTGATACGAGTCAGGGAACTCTGAAAATCCTAACAGTACTGCTGATTCTGGACTGAAATGTGGCTCTAGAACCGCTAGGAAGATCGACGCAGTTTCGTGGTACAGTTAGTGTTGAGTTCAGACAGAAATTGATGATGAACCATTGACGTAGATCACTGAGGTCCATCTGTCTCTGAGACTCGGAATGTGACCACGGAACTCAGAGCTATGTACGAGAAATGCTGCTTTAGGAGCACAGAACGAGTTTTGCGAGATGTTAGGATATAACTGATATAGCTGATTTGTGGATGAAGAGATTTACTGCCTTCACTGATACTGTTCAGGCGTACATTGCAAAGCGTTGGCTCAGGGACAGAAGTGAAAGTTTATATCAGTTCCACGTCTAATAGTTACACGTTTTCTAAAGTAAGTTGCGTTTTCTCATAATCGGTGAAGTAGAGTGACTCATTTATTTCGAGAGTGAGCTCTTCTACCATAGAATTTGAGTGAAACGATACTAGTTGAGCTTGTAGCTAGACCTCGTCTAGGGCTATTTTTTTACTAGGCATGCTTTGTATATATAAATACAACTGGTTTAATTATGGAATATATTTGCCGCCCGAAAGCGTCTTTTAGTTATTGTGCTGGTTCTAAATGTTGTATGAAATGTTTTTGCTCTCACGGTAGTCTTGCTGGCGAGATCCCGTCGAGTGAATGAGAAAATTACGAGAGTTTTTGGTATATTGAAAATAAATATCATGTGAGTGAGGTCATTTATGTGGTTGTGATGGCAGAGACACAGTATTCTCTCTCTATCCATTGACCTTCCGTACCTATATCAGACCTATCCTATACTACATATGCACCTACATATCATTACTTGAGTCAAAAAGTTCAGAACTGTATTTAGTAAATAAGTTAGCGCTACAAATACTGCTGCAACACAAGGCAAGCGTTAGGGAACTATGTATGTAGAGAAAGTCGTACGCGCATGGGCGAACTGGATTCTTTAAGAGAACCTTCAATTTCAATGCGTGGCGTCTCTGTGTATCAGTGGCACTATAGCGTGCACTTCCCGTAGAACTGTAACATTTTCCCTGCGCAGCTACTCTAGGCCTACAGTCTGTACTAGTGTACCTTATATAGCAGGTACAGCGCTGCTAATATTGACCGCTAGGATGCTTCGGAAATTTGTAGCAACCATGATGAAAATCAACATCGTGCAACTCGTCTACATCAGCGGCAAAAAAATAGACATTTCTTAACGTAGAATGTTTTCTGTAATAAAAATCTGCTACGTTGTCTACAGGGCTTCAAGGTAATAACAGAAATGCCAGTTACACCGATATATTTGAAGTTCTGTACAAGCATCTTTTTTGACGGAAATTTGAAGCTACGGTACCTATTCTTTTAAGATAGTATAGGAATCGTACTGTGCTTGTTAGGTTATACTGTACGACTCAGAGATTCATGAAATCTGCAGTGTTGTAAAAAACTGCTTCCACTACCACGTTATTGCAGTACTCTTTTCAAATATCAATGAAATTCTCTCTGACGCGCTACTATTACAACGTTAAATACATGTATAACTCTGTCGTATATGTTACCATATCTCCAGCCCACATACATGCATCCATGTATCTTCCATAAATTGTCGATAAGGTTGTAAGCATTAAGATTAAGCTACTATAGCTTGTAAGTTGTGCTCGCTAGTAGAATTATAGTGCATCATATAGGCTGGTTCCTGTCAGTCAATAGGCAAGCTGGAGCTCAGAGAACACGGCGAGTCTTCCACCTTTAGTTTACAGAGATATATGACAAAGCATTCCTTTCTCTGCTATTCAGCTATTACCCATATCACGGCCGACCTTGTGCTCACTGCATTCTGAAAATGTCTCCGAACTTCCGGAACTCTGCAGTAATTTTTTTCCGATCAGGTTACCAACTTCAATGACGCGACAGGGAAAAATGCTTTAAAGCTTCGACCGTAATTGAAATTTTCAAGCGACCGTCCCACTCAGCTGTCGGACAAGTTAGACTTTGATGGACGTGCGTATTAGAAACGGAAATAACCCACGTCGGGCATGTGCTGTTTATTGCTTCGCGGGGCCTCGTCGGGCCGAGTACAAAGTTATAGGAGCGTCGACTCCGTTCACGGGCGGTACGAGTTGGTTTACAGCGTATATACACAGCGTATTCCTTATTGTACAGTGAGAATTAAGTGGCTGGAATTGGAGTGTTGCACGGCCAGCTCCGATAATAATATCTTGCCGAAGCGGTTGCATGTCATTTGAAAGCTGGCCTGGCATGACATAAGCCACTGCATTTAGCCATGGGTATCCTAGCTCTTTCGGTCGGCAAGCTACTACGGGAACACAAGGAAACAGCTTTTAAACTCTATATATAGAGGAAGAGTAAACTCCATCAGAATGGCGTTTTTTATAAACAAAAAAAGCATGTGAAAACAGTAGTACATTATTTACGCAGCGTAAAAGATATACCCTTATGTGCAGCCGAATCTTCTCTGCCTTAGGGTGTAGCACTGAAGTTATGGAAGTATACTGTATACCTGCAGAGTATGTTCTGTAAATAGATACGATATGTCTAAACTGGAACCATTTTTGCTTTGAAAACTGAAGAACTGAAAGAATTCGTTGCATGCAGTTGCCGTACAGCATGAAGAAATAGACATTTTTGTTTGATCCCAAAAAAGCTCTTAATTTGCTCATTAGCATCACTGTACGGATCGCTCTGGCGGATACTATGGTTAAACTAATCACATAGTAATAATGTGATCCCAAAAACCTAAATATTTCGAGGGATTAGTAGCATTGAATGTGCCTGTACCAACTTCCAAAGCGGCTATGTCCGGTATACAGTACACCTTCAAATCAGTTTCAGCATTTGTTGAAGAAACGAATTTTTATCTTCGAATGACGGAACCGTATACCGAAACCATTCAACTAGGCTTGCCAAAGCTTGAGTGTTAACCATATAACAGCCAGAGCTCCGCCCCTACGTCCCCAGACAAAATTTAGAGCCTTCGCGACGCCGCCCAACAACTAAATTGCTGTTGTAGGTTCTGCGGCGACCCTGATTTTTGATAGGCGTCTGGTACACGCATAGACTGCACTATGCTTGGTGACCCACTCGTTTGGTACACGCATAGACTGCACTATGCTTGGTGACCCACTCGTTTGGTACACGCATAGACTGCACTATGCTTGGTGACCCACTCGTCTGGTACACG
>LQNS02000140.1:9362845-9376856 GCA_001587735.2 Parhyale hawaiensis
CGCAGAGAGCTCTGCCGTTCAATGGACTCCCCTCGCGCAGTGACGTACGAAAATCCGTTGTCAGGATGCAGTATATAGCGGAGGATCTCAAACTTATTGTCATTAAACTCCATGTTGTTTTCCTGGGCCCACTGGAGCTCAATGCAATGTTCCACGCGTGAAACTTCCCGGAGAACTCGGGTGTCATCCGCAAAAAAGAAGCTCTCGATGAAGAGAGTTTGATATACATGTCAGCAGCAACATGCAGCTGAAATACCTTGAAGAGGCCCCAGCACTGATCCCTGGGGCATCCCACTAAGCACTTCCGACTCCCTCGAATGGCATCCATCCACTGCCTTAATCTGCTTGCGTCCTACAAGAAAACAGTGGATCCATTTCAGCAGCCTGCCGCCAATTCGTTGTATTCTCAGTTTCCGCAGGAGGACACCATATGATCCACCTTATCGAAGGCCTTCGCAAAATCGATGCAGTCCACATCCACCTAGCAACCAACAAACTGTGTTTTACTGTGTAATGGATCACACTTAGCATAATAAAACTGCATCACTGCCGGTACATTGTTGAAATTTTGGTTGAATGTAAAGTATTGGGTTCAAGAACGAGGTTTTTTCGAGTAACGGGTCACCACTGTGCTGTTCGCCTTCACGCCACCGCCTCTGGCGCACACCAGACATTGTCCATGCTTATATCACAAACCTGTGAACAGCTCTCATTAATTCTGATTACCCTATAACAGAGTAAGTTAAAAAGTTTCTCTTCATTAAAAAATTACAGTTAACGTACGTACGTACAAAACGTTAAAATTCTTCGTCACCACATCCTTCTGCGACAATACCAGGGTCATCGACTGAGGCAGTCCAATCTCGATAAACCTCGGACCACGATAGAAATGGAGATGCCTTCAAGGGTAACTGCTGAGAATTCACGCCAAAAAATCCATCAAAGGGAGCAAGAGCAACGTCTGAAGTTCAGGACGAACTAAAGCAGATGAAATGCGCTTCTACCAAGTGTTGGTTGCCTCTAGCCCACTGGTCAATAGTTGAACCATCCTGCTATGGACGACTATCATGCAAGTAGTAAGGTACGGGAGAACGGATGTTTCAGAAACATGTCGCAACCGATTACTGCCGGTTAATGCCAGAAGCAAACGAATTTTTGAGTGACTCGTCTTCCATCAGCGTGCGCTGGATAAACTTGAGCTCTTGATAATTAATTAAGCCGTTGGATAGCGAACGCATTACTGATGGACTCAGCCAATGGATGTTGATATCCGAGCTTTTTGAATGTACAGAGCGCTCATCCAGATGGCTATTGGCATCCTTGCCTTCACCTTAGCTGATTTGTAATGCATTCCTGAACTGGCGTATTTGGCGCGGCGTGCGTATAAGCCGCATCGAGAATTGCAAAGGCACAATCGATTGGAAGGAGGGAGCGTAACTTTCCTAGAATTTCAAAAAGGAGAGTTGGTTTCCCCAAAAACCTAGCACAACGTTAACGGGTTGCAATGCTATTGCCGACTCATCGCGCTTTTGAGATACGTGTATCGTACTGACTCAAAAGTCTCCATCGGCTAATGGGGTTAACAACTGAAAATCTATTCAAACCGGCCAAAACCAAAGTACCTTTCTGAAGTTTCAGCTGAGTTAAACCAATTGGGCATAACTTAATAATTAACTCGTTATTACTGTGCCAGTCGGTGGTGCCTCAAGTGTGGATTGAAAAATGAATTTGCTTTCTTGCATATGATTTTTAAAAGCCCGTCTAGTTAAAGTACGCACTGTAGAGAAAAAAAGCTGCAAAGAAAAGCGCTTCATTCAGTTTTTGGCTCGCAGTGCGTGCGAATTGCGGTCAGCTCGTACAAATTCGCCACTCGCTCTGCTTGACGTGTCTCAAGTGAACTCCACGCAATTTCTCTGTTTTTCTTGTGAGACATTTATGTCCAAGAGAAATTACTTTCAATGGCTTTCTTATTAAGCATAATATGTAACGAAATTTATTTCGCACTGTGAGGCGCTGCCTGCGAAGGAATTACCTCCTTAATTACTCTCAGTTTTCTGCTAATACAAAATAATGCACGTGGTAGTCGCCATCCCTCTTCTTGTATTTGTATTGTATTCCACTGCAGGTAGTGGCGACTCCTGGCTACTAAAGTAAGGACGTGGAACGCCGCCATACCGAGATATTTGTTGTTCTCTAGTGATCCAGAGGATGACTATTGACATGCATAATTTAGAGTTAATGTCAATAACTAACCTGTATATTTGGGTGGTCCAACTGGTTCTACATCTGGGATTACTCCTGGTCTAAATGGTTTCTTGACGAGCCAAATCCTGGTACTAGCTACTATAGTAACTGTACTATTTAAGTAGACACAGCAACTCTGCGTTTTTATCTAGCTGTACTAACTAAATTTGCAATACAAGCGTTCACGGGACACTATTGGCCCGCGGGTCAAGAGTTGAACCGTCCTTATGTAGACGAGTATCGTGCAAGCAGTAAGATCTTTGAAGAACCCAATTAACTTTAGTGGCCAAAAAGCATCAGTGACTGCAGTGTAAGTGTAAAGAAGGTTCGTAAGGAACTTGCGCTCAGTGTAATTCATTATACATATATATATATAGCTACTGTCAGCATCCAACACAAATCCTAAGGTTAGATAGTTAAGGCTATACTGTAGTTAATTGCTTAAGGTCAGGAGTATGTACTGTAAATACTATTATGACCCAGCTAGATCATCAAGTGTATCTTTTTTTATATATTACTACCTCATTTGACAGAGCGAGGGATTACTTTTTTTATTTATGGGTGGCATAATTTACAGACGTGGATTTATGAAGGTACAGAGATGCTGTACAGCAGCTTACTATTCACGTAAAACCAACTCTTTTTATCGTAATGAAAACTTAAAATACTATACCTCAAAACGGCGCCCAAACCTTTTCCTGTAACTAAGTGGTAAGTTAGCGCATTTCTTCCGTAGTTTTCCGTTTGTTGTCAGTGGCACTTATGTCAAAACGGTGTTGTTAGAGTCCAAGGCCTACCGGCAGTAAAGTCAGGAAATTCGTACAATAAAGTGCAAAGTCAACAAACAAACTCATACCACCGTCGCCATAGTCGATGGCTACTTAACATAATAGCGAAATCAGGAAGTACGTGTCGTAAAATGTTATACCGAGAGTAAAATACTTTGTTGTTTATGAAATAGACCAACATAGTACGCATAGCTATATATTCATGCGGTCATACATGATACTGTATAGTTTGACCTGCAAATAGTTTTATAGCATATCAGTATCGCTACTGGGTACTTTCAAAGATTAACACGCTCCCGATAAAAAACGAACGAAACTTGGTTTTCATTACCTGTCGACTTTCGCTACACTACAGAAATTTAAGTCATTTTGAACATGGTTTTTCGTTAAAGAAAACTCCAAAAAGTACTGCATTTGTTACTAGATCGTCACCCGCCGTGCGTACCGATGACAATGCCAAGAGTTTCATGGGTGTTTTTATAATAATTCTTGCGATAATGCATTCGAATGCAGATTTTACGTTGATTAATACCATAATAGAAGCACTACATATCGCATATATTCCGTGTGAGCAGCAGTAGCAGCGACGCCTTTGCGATACTTGAATACTCTGGTGTTAGATATATTCTATGAACTGTGCAAGCATATATAGAAAAATACAAATACCAATATTTAGGTATGCATGGGGGGGCACGGGAGAGAAACGCTGTCCCAGACAAGGTGCAAAATTTGCGGTTCACCGAGCTATGCTAAACAAAATCCCAAAGTGCGATCAGAAGTTAGTGCAGAAGTTCATACCTATTTGAATACTTGGATGTGGTGGTGCAGACCAATGGAGGAGGTGCAGGCCGCGCGTATGGGCCACCGCGTGTGTGTGAAGCTATGCCGCTATTTTCAGTTGAAATCGAATCGCAACTTAGGCCAACGCTGACTTACTTCGCCCAGATGAGTTCGTTTGAAACCTAATATTATATTTTTCTTCACCCCCCTGCGGTTTGAGTTTTATTTTAGCAAGTACTTGCGGGCAAACGGCTTAACTTAATCACTCATTAGCGCACTGCCGGTCACGGCTGCGGCCGCACTGTCAAGGACGACTAAAAATGAGAACGGGTGGCGTGTACAATGTGGGGGCGTGGCGGTGTTGACATTCCAGGCGTCAGGGAATCCCACTACAGCTCAGGCGACTTTTTGACAGTCATGGAGGGACCGGCACCACGTGAGGCAAAAGCGCTGCCTTTAGTTTCCCTCATTTCCGTTGGGGTTTTCCAGGCTGATGAGGTGCCGCCGAGCTCGAGACACCTTGTGCCAGTCTCACACATTCGTTCATCCACACTGGCCGAGCAGGAGCCGCTCATCCACATTAGCGGTAGCCCTGGCAGAGTTAATACCGCTCATCCATATTATCGGTTGCCTTGGTAGTGCCAACACCGCTCATCCACATTATCGGTTGCCTTTGTAGAGTCAATACCGCTCATCCACATTATCGGTTGCCTTTGTAGAGCCAATACCGCTCATCCACATTAATGGTAGTCCTGGCAGAGTAAATACCACTGATGCATATTAGCATAGTCCTGGCATGCAAAAACTCATTGATCCACATTGGCGGTAGCTCTAGCAAAGGAAGAACAGCTCGATCATCCACCTTCCTCTCTCCAATCATCCATTTGCTCCATCGCACAGCGCACTTCCGTCCCGCGTACGCCACCATCTCATCCATAACAATGCGCCAGAGCTAGAAACTGCAAGTCATGCTGCCCGACCATACAGCTGAAGTATCGTGAAAATGTGTTCTAATGCAAGCTCACAACTCCAACTAAAAGTGACCTATAGCTCTAATCGAAAGAAACTCGAGGTAAAAAAATCATAATTATTTGCATTTCAATTGGCATTGAAAAATATTCTCAACGTTAAGGCATTTCATCTCAATATATATTCAAAAGTGTTAAACACTGGACCATGTTTATGAACAAGTTACGTGATTTATTTGAGTTCTGTATGTCGTCATCCTACCTTGGTATGCGAGGGATGGAGCCTAGTTGGAAACATGTTTTTTTCCTTGACGGAGAGGGTGATAACATGGCAGTACTGACGTCACACTCCAGAGTTCTACGGAAAATTGATCTTCGGAATTTGGTCTTGCTTTACGCTGCATCACATATTACCAGCTTGTTTGATATTTTGTCCCCGAAACGTAACATTACGAAGCATATCGTTAACATCTCTCCAACATAACCTGGTTCGATTACCTTTGGCCTCGTTAACTTGACATTACCGGTCACATCGTTCATGGCTAGTCGCGTATGATTCTCCGAGTCATAATTTGGGTCACAGGAAGATTCAATGGCTAGCTCAAAATTACATTAGTTAGCCTGTGGCGTATAGTAGACATACTGGGTTATTCACTATGAAATACTCTAGGAAAGTAATTTCATCTAACGCTTCACTTTTTACCAACCCCATCATTCACCCAGTAATAGAGGAGGGGTAGGCCTGTCGTCCAGTGTGGAGGACGCGTAAAGAGAATTACAGGTCTACAGTTTATATTAAAGTTGATATACCAAGTCCGTCTACTGACGAAGACATGGGTGCATGGAAGGCTAACCTTATCTTGCTCAGGCTGGGTAGTCTCACTGCCAGGACTCTTTCTCCCGTATGAATTCAATGGAAGAAAGAACAACCCTAGCTTGTAAGATTAGAAAACACCACAACCTCAGTTAGATGAAATCAAGTCTTTAAATACAAGTCACCAAAGGAGGCTTGTAGTGCGTGAAAAAATATCTCACGCTTTCTTGAACTTTCCTCAGTAATGATAATACATACTATGTTCAGCTGCCTGAATTTCCATCAGAGAAGTGTTGTAGTGTCATACATATCAACTGTCAGGGCTGTAGAGAACAATTATCTTCACCAACGACTAGTCAAATAATGTCTGTCCAATGAGAATCAGGCTCAACTTCACTTGGGCCTTGCAAGGATAACTTGTTTGACTCACGCTATTTACTGACGCAGTTAGAAAGAAGTGAATTGCTGTTCTTTTCGATAAGTATACGCCATATTTGTTATTGGTATCATCTTATACTTAATAAGGATACTCTCAGTTTCTATACTGAATAAGTCGCGGGAAGATGCAGGCCAGCTTCCATCATAGCAGCACAATGTTGCGCTTGTATGTGGTGTCAATTTCTGAGCTTCAACTAATACGTGTGCGCTTCTCATGATGTATTTACCTCATAGTTTAAGATATTATTTACGTGTACCTTAATATTTTGATATCTTTTTGGATGAGTTACTGCTTTCCGATTTTTATACTGGTATTTCTATAGTTAATGTGAAACTTGATCTGCTCTTCTTTGCGTGTACAAGTACCGTGTGGCTCTGGGCAAACAGTATTAATACAAATAATATAAATGGCGCATCAGAGTTAAGGAAATATGTGAAAGTTTTCCCAAGAGATCCATAAAATGACCACGNATTTTTATACTGGTATTTCTATAATTAATGTGAAACTTGATCTGCTCTTCTTTGCGTGTACAAGTACCGTGTGGCTCTGGGCAAACAGTATTAATACAAATAATATAAATGGCGCATCAGAGTTAAGGAAATATGTGAAAGTTTTCAAAAGAGATCCATAAAATGACCACGCCTCATCATAACCTCGCAATGCCTACTGCATATGCAAAAATGAAGGTGCTCTCAGTGTACAGAACTCTTCTTTATTTTTAAATTTTTTACCACGATTTCTTATCGCAGTCCCAGTTCTGCTGTGGTCAAGTTGGCAATATTGATATTTATATATTTATTTTTAGTTGATCCACTGCACGAGCTGCATGTATTGTATCCAACGCAGATAAGCTCCCTGTCGAATCCCTAATACTGCTGCCTGGAATAGGAATTCGGAATTGAGCAGCCATAACTCGGCACGTGGCAAGCTCTGAGCTTCTCGGTGGGATACGGATTACCCAGAAATGTGCTGGATTTATACTTTGAGTGGTACGCACAAAATTTTACTGTAGAAGTACTTCCAAATTTCTATAATGCTCCATGACGGCATTTTATTCTCTGTCAGTCAAGGTTATTGCATGTATACTTGCTGCAACGTGATTTATCTCATAAGGACCAGAATAGTTCACGGAAACATAACAGATAAAGCTATTATCACGGGACACCAACTTGTATATTTGGTCTTTATTTTAGAGTCAGAGAGGAAGCAAACGAAAATTAGTGTTTCTGTGCGGGACCTGTTGAATGTTGTTCCATAACTCTTATATGTGCATAGGTCCGAGAACCGTATCTACCTACCCTCCTAACTTTCTTCACCATTGCCCGGAATGCTTTTATAGTTTTGACAGTTCTCCAAGTTCAGCGCATACTCGAAGCGTGTTAGACAAGTGATATCGTCTATTACTGAAGAAATTATCCGTACATCGGCCCTTGCCTTTAGATCGACAATAACTACTTCATCACCAGTTTGCTACGTCGCAGAAATTTTCAGTAATCGAAATTCATGACGACGATTTCGCGATTCGAAAGCGTAGGTAATGACTTGAGGTCATACANCTGAAGAAATTATCAGTACATTGGCCCTTGCCTTTAGATCGACAATAACTACTTCATCACCAGTTTGCTACGTCGCAGAAATTTTCAGTAATCGAAATTCATGACGACGATTTCGCGATTCGAAAGCGTAGGTAATGACTTGAGGGCATACAATCCCAAAGCCGTTGCCACATTCACTTTAAGCTCATTCTAAAATCTTTCGGTAAATTTTAGTTAGTTTAATGTTCTGTTGTTCGATCGTCCTGGTGCTGTGGGGCTGAAGTTCAAGTGCTACGTTGTCCCCAGGCATGCATTGGTCAGACTCATGTTATTTTTTTACTAAGGTGTGCCCAATTCCAATAGGAGAAACCTGTGATGTTCAGTCCTAACACAACTACGTCTGAGGTGCAGCAATGCTGCAGATCTAGACAGGATATATTCTCTTATATTGGGCGTCTCTTCGTCAAGAGAACTGGCCACAACATCCTCGCGTGGCTGCAACGGCATTGTAGGAAAAGTCCTTATACCCATATTTAAATTTCAAGAATTTTATAGAAGTTCTTAAGTTTTGCATTTCAATACATTAGTATTCTAAGTTTTTGTACGAGCCAAAAATTTTGTCATCTCCTACTCTAGATTTATTCAAGTATTTTCTTGATTTATAAGGCACCGTGTGTAACTTACCGGAAATTTTGTATTTTTCAACCTTTTCGACCTTGGCATCACATTGATTAACGACACCAAGTACTACATTGGTAAAAAAAAGGCCTTCACATTTAACAGCACATTTTTAAAGCAAATTTCGAAATTTTAAACGTATAATATTACTACTGAATGTAAAGAGAATCAAAGCTGCATCATCTCTATAGACTCTTGGGGTATTCCCTGTTCTGAACAGGTTTGTCCCATGCCATTCTGAACCCCGTAGGTCTCTGGTGAGCACTGTAATACTGGGCAATTGGCGAGTACGGGGTTACGAATTGCATGTGTTAGGGTGATGTGTTTCTTATGCAGCGAAATGTTTTACAGAAATTCGCCTAAGATACAGGTTGCAGAATATAACCCGAAAGCTTATCGAGTTCTGCAGTCTACAGGCTTTTCGTTCAAGATCACGGCTCTACTACCACTTTGACTCTTATAACAAAGACTTACATTCAACTCAAAGTCTTGTGGTTTCATCATTGAGTTTTAAACTTCTTACTCGAAGTAAACTAATTTTTGTGTATTTTGTAATATATATATTTATAAGTTTGGTATGTATATCATGCTCATGGTCTTACTTATTAAGTGCTTTCTTTATATTCCTACTGTATTTATTCTTATCATGATTATTATCATTGTAGAGAATTTATGTATTCTAATTATACTTGTAAATTATGATGAGATGGTTTAATTTTGTATTGGAATTTATCTGGAAAGTATAAGAGAAATTTTCTTACCTGTTTCTCATTTTCCTGCAGATGGAGAAACCCTATTTTCTTAATCAGCTTGTCATCATCACGTCTCACGATGAAATTTTTCCAATATACGAGGACATATCTCTGACTGATTTGTCTCGGTCTTGTTCCACTCATGACAACGTTCACGATATGCAAGGATGCGTGCTTCATATTTTGTGCGTCATTAACCAGTTTCATTGCAGTCCAGAGGAAATTTTCACAATATGTGATGTAAACTATTTTAATAATATGAATTCGACTTAATTAAAATTCTTTAACGTTTCGGGATAAATGATCCCACCACCAGAAAAAATATTAAGAACCTATAACCTATAAAAACACAAAAGTTCTTTATTTCTAAATCGGGGAAGGGAGTATGGGTGCTGTCGGGGGTAGGTCTGAAACGCGAATGAACAGAGCCACGTAGAGGGGCCAGATGTCAGCTCCTGTACAATCAGCAGATGTGAGGCTAGGTATGGACAGTATGAAGCGGAACAGCTGAGGCCATAATATTAAGACTAGGTTTTGTTCTATGGATGTGGAGGGACTCTAATGTTGTGAGCTCGATTGGGTTGGAAGAGTCTATGATTGAGAAGTTGCTCCTGCTGGTATGGGGGGGGGGGCTGTTTTGCTCGGCATGCAGGCGAGGGGCTGAATGTGAGGGTTTCGCAAGTGGTAAGCCGGTTCGACTGGATACACTTAGATGTTGGTCAATGCGGGCTTTGAAGTGTTGTCCAGTGCTACCGATATAAGAGGCGCTGCAGGCCTGGCATTGGTAAAGGTAGATAACACTGGACTGTAGTGGCGTGAAACCGGCTTACCATTTGCGAAACACTCACATTCAGCCCCTCGCCTGCATGCCGAGCAAAACCACTACCCCATTAGCAGGAACAACTTCTCAATCATAGACCCTTCCAACCCAATCGAGCTCACAACATTAGAGTGCCTCCACATCCATAGAACAAAACCTAGTCCTAATATTATGACCTCAGCTGTACCGCTGCACACTGTCCATACCTAGCCTCACATCTGTTGACTGTACAGGAGCTAACATCTGCTCCCTCTACGTGGCTCTGTCCATTCGCGTTTCAGACCTCCCCCGACAGCACTCATGCTCCCTTCCCCGATTTAGAAATGAAGAAATTTTGTGTTTTTATAGGTTATAGGTTCTTAATAGTATTTCTGATGAAGGGATCATTTATCCCAAAACGTTGAAGAATTTTAATTATGTCGACTTCATATAATTAAATAATTACCCTAGTTAAGTAAACCATTCTGTTATGTAAGTATAATATTGTTATAGCTTCACATGGCTTGTATCATAAACCTGTTGCACTCATATCAAGACACAGGCCACAATATACCATGATATATGCATTTAATNTCGTATAATTAAATAATTACCCTAGTTAAGTAAACCATTCTGTTATGTAAGTATAATATTGTTATAGCTTCACATGGCTTGTATCATAAACCTGTTGCACTCATATCAAGACACAGGCCACAATATGCCATGATATATGCATTTAATTCAAGAAGTCAGGTCCCAGTGTGAGAAGATGCTTACCTCAAAATGTTTTGTCTCATAGACTGTTTCCTTCAAATCACGTTACGATGTAGACTCGGTTTGGAAACGCACTGTCCCAAAGTTTCAACGTGTTAGGAGTGCACACTGCTTGACTATTATTTTGGAAGCGTAAGTCAGATCGAGCTGACAGCGACATGTATAAACATGTATGAGATAACCAATGCTATCCGTACCGAGAAACGACCGACGAGCACAAGAAATTGCTCACAGGTAACAGTCCCTTTACTATGCTTGATCAATGCTGTGACATTAGTGGTACTAAAACCTTTTTTTACCTCCGCCAAGGAAGTTATGTTTTTGCAATGTTTTTCTGTCTTTTTTTCGTTTGTTTTTTATTTCTTTGTTTGTTTATTTGTCTGTCTATCACCGAGATAACTCAAAAAGTTATGATCCGATCTTTACGAAATTTTCAGGGATTACTAGGTATGTTAACAGTAACAGATTAACATTGAGTGGAAATCCGTCCATCTGTTTGTTTTGTTTATCTTCATATTTTTTCTCAGTGCCATAACTCAAAAAAAAATATTGACGAATTTTCTAGAAATTTACATAAGTTGTTAGGTAGGTTACGAAGAGTAAATGGCCAAATTTTTTGATGATCTGTTTGCTCATTAATCTGTTTGTTGCGAGGTTTAATTTTCAGTTTGTTGGCAAAATAACTCAAGAAGTTCTAAATGGATATTTACGAAATTTACAGAATTTTTTTTTAGTAACGTTAAAAGATCGGCTGGTGCAGATCGGCTGGTCCGTTTGTGAGTCTGACTTATGTTTGAAAATTGCAGAAACTGTTAATACTATCAAAAGGCACTAATTATTAGATTATGGTGTAGATACAAAGAAAGCATGGTTCGTGAGCCAATTTGAATTTCCCGTTACCGTTGTCTTGCTTGGCGGAGGTTTGCGCTCTCAGCGTGCTCTCTAGTTTCTGTTGTTTTCCAAATTTTTTGCAGCAGTCAACCCAAAGATCGATTGCACAGCACTGGAAAGCACATTGGTACTGAAATTAGTTCGCTCCTACTGCCGTTGCGGCTAAGGAAAGGTTTGATCAAGCTCATGTGCTCTAAAAATGCTACGTTGATTGGAAGAAGCATTTTACTGTTTCAGAATATTTTGGAACGATTTACGATTTATTCGGTAATGGGTCGTTCGAGTAAGGTGGTCACTTCAGTCAGTATTCAGCTCTTGCATATAATCAGTGGGTGATAGTCTTACGCAACGATGCGTTCTAGTCTAGATGAAAGCTTGTTTAATTCTCCAAATTTATGACATTCTACAAATTTTTAAATATCTAATGACCCATTTTTTTTTAATTTAAGTCGTGGAAAAATTCTCAAAAAATCAACTCTAGGTTGGTTACAATTGAATGTCGAAGCGAAAAGGAAACAGCAGTTGCTGTCCAGTGATTTGAAGACCTTGTTTATTGGTTGCTGAAAAACGTACATTAGTTTTGCCGCGGAGCACCTTCTGTATTTAAATAAAAAAAAAGGTATGACTCTGAGCTGCCTTCCTGGATGTTTCCAGGTGCGAGTGCGACTATTGATCTGTGACAGTTATTGGGTAGTATTTATTTCGTAAAGACTGTGAGCTTCCATATAAGTGGTAAGCGCTGCAAGTTAAATCCTCACTGCAGAGGTACGGGGCAGGCTGCAGTACTCCGCGCCTCGCTATGCATGAGGTCCCAGGTTCGTATCCCGCGGACCACCGACTGTATTTATCTAATTCGGAAAATTGTAGGACTGTGAGCTGCCTTCCTGGATATTTAGAGGTGCGAGTGCAACTACTCATCTGTAATCATGACATTGTGCATATACATATATGCAGGTTTCATTAAAAAGCACGCCGTATTTAGAGGATAAAACTTCTTTATTAGTTTTCTCATAACAACGAATGGTTAAATGGTCTGTTGGTTCGTCTGATGCAATAACTGGCCAAAACTGTGCTCGTCGTAGCTTGCTGCAGGTGGGTTCGGCGGCGCGTTTCGATCAGACATTAAATTTTGNGGAGAGCGGTTGGCAGTTAAAATGTGCTGTAGTGTGCAGACAGATGCTTCTGCTTAATAACTTTGGCGGTCTCGTACTGGGGGGACAGTGAGTGGTCAATCTGGTCGTTGGGTGGTGGTCTTCTTGCGCTGCTTTCAGTTTCCATGAGTTTAAGAGTCCTTGCCGATCCTGTATTCTGGTTGTAGGGATTCCATTATCTGTAGGCGCTGGTAGTTGCTATTGCGGTGTAGAATGGTCGTTCCTGCTACTAGCATTTCTCTAGTCAAGGTAGTGGAGAAGGAAACCCTCAAGAAGCTGCACATTGCCTGCACAACGAAGTCCCCGTACACACAATCGATGGAACTCTTTATCAGCAAGTTGATGGAGTCGCGATGGGCTCTCCTTTTAGTGTGACCTTTGCGAACTATTACATGTGGCATCTGGATAATAAAGTACTCCGAAAAAATCCAACCATCAAGCCAAGACTATACTGCCGCTATGTGGACGATTGCTTCATCGTAACTGACAGCAACGAACAATTACTAGAGCTCAAAAGGATCATGCAAACCACATTTGTCCTTAATTTCACTTATGAACTCAGCGTCAGTAACAAACTAAATTTCCTAGGCGTCACCATTGATGCTAGTGCAAGGAACTACACCACCTCACTTTATTAAAAGGCAACTAACACTGGAATCTACTTGAACGCCTGCAGCGAATTTTCCCAATGATACAAAGACGGGACTGTCAAAGCACTCATCCATCGATATTACAAAATTTCATCCACTTGGAACCACTTCCATACTGCAGCAGCAAATCTCAGGCAAGCCCTCATCAATATTGGATACTCAAAAAACAGTTCGATTCAATCATGCGGCGCTACATAGACCAAGCAATCTCACCCAAAGAAGGACAACCCCCCGTTGGAACGACCCACACAGTTTTCTACGAGAACCAAATGTCCGCTACGTACTAAACCGACGAACGAGTACTCAAACAAATTGTAAAGAATAACGCGGTATGCAACACTAGCAATGATCAATTAAGACTCCTAATATACTACAAAAGCCATGACATCGGTCAACTCGTCTCCAGGAACAACAGCAATATTTCACCTCCTCTCAAGCAAACTCATGTCATATACGAGTACAACTGTCGGCATGAAAACTGTGAGCTTCATAATACCTCGTATATTGACATGATTGTCAACAGTCTCTCCAGAAGGCTCACTATGCAACTACAAGACGGATCCATAAAAAACCATACGCAGCAGCATCACGACACTACCTTGACTAGAGAAATGCTAGTAGCAGGAACGACCATTCTACACCGCAATAGCAACTACCAACGCCTACAGATAATGGAATCCCTACACATTAGAGCTAAGCGACCAGTCATCAACAACCAGAATACAGGATCGGCAAGGACTCTTAAACT
>LQNS02000140.1:9439441-9455798 GCA_001587735.2 Parhyale hawaiensis
TTTCGTTCCCCTGAAGACGAGTCGTGTTTAACGGCTCGAAAGCTCGGGGTCAATAAAACTAAAATCCCAGAAGGCTTTCTTATTCACTTCTCCAATATGACCTAGCCTGGGAGTCCTCCAATCTTAGAAATTTATATATTTATTTGTTTATTTATAGGTTTCGTGTCACGCTCTTAACGACATTGATAGGCAAAAACTATCTCTGGTCTTCCTGGTTTCATCGGTGAATTCGTCTGCTTGAAGACTGGTCATCCTGCCAAGCTTCACAGAAAACTGATGGGCAGAAAATATTCCAGGTTGCAGATGATGACCCACGAACAGAATGTCTGATTCCGGTCTTTCTTTGACAACGTTGTAGTCCACTCGATGTAGATGCATACAGCTTCTCTAAACAATCTCTTCCAGCGTATTGTGTACTCTCTTCTGAGATTTCCCTCGTCCAAACTTCAGCTGATGCTCTATTTTTTACTATTTTGGTAATTACTGAGGTAACTGGTAAGGTATTCTTGTGCGGTCAGCAGGCGCGTAAAGACCACGATGATTCCTCGGCAGTAAATTATTTTCTCCACATTTTTGTTTCTTCTTTCAACAGAACAAGTATTCTCTTGAGGAAAAATTTTCCGAGTCCGAGTTATATGCCACCCTCGAGTATCTTTGATACAGAGTTCTGTATTTATCAGGAGCAATATCGACTGCGTGCCAAAAATGTCCCTTTTTTGCGTATCACCAAAAGTAAACTTGGTTTTGTTCAGCGCTTATCTGTACGGTTCCCTAATTCAAGTTGAAGTTGCGCAGCATCTCACACAAGGAAGTTAATAAGAGCCTTACATGTATAGAAGGGAGCACAACCGTCTACCCTAAATTGTTGATAACCTGAGAAATCATTAAGTGCATGTCCCGTGAACACGTGGTACTACCCAGACAGGGAGCTCCCTCCTATACATGTAAGGTTCTGCCTTACTATCTTTGCGATGCTGCTACGGGCAACACATGACGGGTCATCACAAATTCTTCGCTGTTATTATTGACAGCGCGGACACTCTAGTTGATCATAATTTTGTTAGTACTTTGCTTCTACAGTACAGGATGCGATCTAACTGCTACCTTGAAGGAACGTGACAGATTAGCATTTTGGGCCTAAATTATGCTAAACAACTACAACTTTTTCTTATGTGGTACGTCAAAAATTATTTTTTAGCCCGTAGTGGAGTATCACTCCTAACATAAATATAAATTCAGCTCGGCATCCAAGGTGCTCGATGACATATAAATCGGAGTATTTTGCTCAAATGAAAGCTGTATTGCTGAAGCAAGAAACTAACTTTAAAATAATATATATTTACTTCTAAGAAATACTCGTATTCTTTGCCCACCTGCTGACAGCTGAACAATATTTTACCATTAGCTCCGTTGATCATGTGCTCAATATGAGCTTGAGCGTAAACGCAGAGCGGCAGAAGTTTGGGATTTGGGAAAACTCAAATGACAGTGCAAATCCCGATGCATGAGAGTTTTATGAGAAGCTGTATATATCTTTATTGATTAGATTTCAACGTTGGAGTAGCAAGAAGTGCATTCAATAATAATATTACCATACGTTTGCCATCATTTGCAATCTGGTCTATTTTCCACCCATCCATTTTGAACGAAGCGTGACGGGATGGCCACAGTTGCTAACGCGGCCTAATTTTCGCTTGTTTCTTTAGAACTTTAGAAAAAATGAACAAATTAATAAATAAACTAATATATACACATCGGTCTGTTTTATATTGTACATTTCTTGGCAGTGCCAATATTATCCAGTCTCGAGTTCCGTATACTATACACCGCAATAAATAATCTTTCATAATACGCCGTATCACTGACCCTATTATGATGCTTCCAATAACTGTCAACCTTACTTTCTATACAGAGGATGCTTAATAAGGCTTTGGTCTTGTCCAAACAAGGCGGAAAAACAGGATGCTTCCCACAAACATATTGATTTAGAGATGTTCTAACGCTTCCCATTCCTCGCCACTGTCTTTGTAAAAACATCGAAGCTCTCTGCTGTGTATTGGACTTAGGGAAATTACTGAGGGTGATAGAGTACGTTTCCATGGCGCCTATCATTTGTGCAGGATTGTATTGCGGCTTTTCTCCCTTTGCCTTCATGTTAGTCCACATACTGAATACGAGCGCAAGTTAAGGTAAAGTTATCTTGGTCGCACTGGGAAATCCACGGGCACTTGTTCGCGTTGCCTATTACGCTAAGACAAGAGCAGTGAAGGGCTGCAGTCGACCGCAGTTTAGCAGAGTAATGGTATCAAACATGGAAGACTTTAGTATGATAACTGCAACCTCCCAACAGTCTCCAAAGCTCGTTATGTTAATGTCCTGGCGATGAATTGTGAATATAAGACATGGCGAAGTTACAGTCCCAATCATCACTCACAATGTTTCACCTCGTTGGCAAGGAAGCGAACAACAGACCCAAGACAACGAGCACGCCGCTCTGTTCGTTGAGTTAGGGCAGTTTAATCTATTCCGTGTTCACTCTCTTTAAGTTCACTCAGATGAGTTGTGATAGTTTGAATTTTACTGCGATATCATTTGAAGTGTGCGTTACAAAAAGACATTATGTCATGTATAGAATGAATGAAGCTGCTCCGCTAGGCATTGCTGTTTCCCTTAAAGTCTGAAATTAGCCTACTCCCAAAATACGGAAAGCATTTGCATCATTACTGTACTTATATATCGCTGTCTTCATGAGTGGCTCTGCAGACAGGCAACACATGCTACAGCATCTGATGCTGATGATAATACAGCTTGAGCCTGAATGTTACAGTGCTGCTTGGTTAAGACTATTAGACATAATGCTGCTTGGTCAAGACTAAAGGGGCCCTTACACGATCAAATTTCCCGTCAAAAATTTGACATCAAATTTTGGATGTCAAAATTTTGACGGGAAATTTGATCGTGTATGGGCCCCTTTAGACATAATGCTGCTTGGTCAAGACTGAGACATAATGCTGCTTGGTCAAGACTGAGACATAATGCTGCTTGTCCGGACTAAGACATAATGCTGCTTGGTCACCTGTAAATTGTAATCAGCGTCATGTGACTGTCACCATATTTTACTCGCAGGAAGCTGAGTAATTAATTGCAAAATTACAAACTTAAGGTGCTGTGAATTTATGTAATTGGGTACTTACAGTAGTAAACCTAGAAGCTGTGCGACCCTCAACCTGCCCGAGCGTGTATCTTCCATGCCGCCATGACTATTGAAGTGATGGGCGGGGGCAGCTGCGGTCACAACGCTTAACCTCACGCTGCTTCGCTCAGCTCGCAGAAGACCAAAGACAGGTCAGAACAAAAGTATTAATACATTTTTTTCACAGAAAGTGCTAATTCGAATTTGCTGTCAGCTAATGAACCTCATGCGAAAATTTTATAAAATTATCTGATATACATTATACGAGACCGCCCCTACAACCATCTGAAAGATACCCTTGATCATCCGACAGACACGTACAATATTCTTGAGATAAATGTCAATTTTGAGAGCAGAAATAACTCAAGACGAAAAGCACATATCGCTTCGCGGGGCTTCCATTTGATTCTTGGACGATGTACATGATCTTAGTAAAGGTGTAACTTCCGTACAATCAAGCCATTAAAAATAGTTGGGCTCCTACGTACATAGAATCTGCTGCGCTTCCATCACGCGATATTTTTAGTGAGAACAATAGCATTTGAAGAAGCCACGCATCCCGAACAGAGATCATCTTGCAATCTCTTAATTGCTGGTATGTGTATAAAGTAATTTATTCATTCTCAGACTCTGAGACTTTGAAATAGAGAAATGTCGTTTATTTGTGATACTCTTTGCTTTGACGATGTACCCATTGCCTATCTAAGGTAAAATGCATAGGTTTAGACCATGGAAGCTGCACCGAAACTGAAAGAAACAAATTAATGATTTAATAAAAACAAGAATTTAACATAGTCTACATCATTGCTTTGTAAATACTTTGTATTGATTATTATTATTAAAACTTCACGTACGGGCCACCACCGACAGGTACCACAACCCAAATGAAGCACATTGTAACACCGGGAAGCCCGAAACGCTGCTAAAGGACGGCAATTCTTCTCCTATGGGACACGTTCACCAAATCATTAACCGCACGCAGCCTACTGGCTGAACTAACAAGTCGGTCCAACAGACGACAAGTGACTGTCAGCAGCTGAAGCCCAGACCGGTGAGCAATACTCCGACACATAAAAGCAACTGCGAACAACCCCACTGTCACCAAACACAGAATTCACTTTACGCAAAAGCTCAATCTTACTGGAAGCACGTGACACCAGTCGCCTAATATCGGCTCATAGGTAAGCTTTTCATCAAAAACAACACCAAGAATCTCCAAGAAGCCAGACTCCTGAAGCAAGGTGTCGGCTATCTCCAGATGTGGATGCTGCAGTAAAAGGGTCCGAGATCGACTGATAATCGACTTCGTATTACTGGCATTCAGCTTCATACTCCTGGCCGAGCACCAGGCACTACTAATACGGGACAAATCTCTATTCAGAGACTGGACGACAGCATTACGCATGCGTGGTGTAGGTATCACTGCTATCAAAGTGGAATCATCGGTATAGTTGATCATTGTGTTTTCCAGAGAAGAAAACATATGACTAGTATACAGAACGAACAACAGCGGGCCAAGTACGCTAACCTGAGGGACACCAGACTGCACTGCGACTGGGGTACTTAAAACGCCGTCAACAGACACACTGTGCGTTCGCTCAGAAACAAAATCCCGAATGATTGACAGAACCCTACCACCTACATCATAAGATGCAAGCTCCTACAATATACCCCTGTGGTGTACCCTGTCAAACGCCGTGCTAAAGTCCAACTGTACAAGGCGTGCCTCAGACCCACAATCCAGCGCAGACTATATATGGTGTAACACCGACAACAATGCGTCACACCACCCTAAATCAGTTCTGTACGCAAACTGACCGGCAGGTAGCAAACCCGTAACCTCAGCAAAACGGCCAATTGTATAAGCTACCAATTTCTCGAACACCTTCGACAAAATGGGCGTCAGCGTAATGGGTCGGTAGTTGGCTACATGGGGCGACACTGGACGTTTGGGAATAGGAGTAATATTCCCAGTACGCCAACAAACGAGGAAAATTTCCTAGACGTATCAGGCGCAGGGAGATCACTGCTAGCTTAGGGCAAGAACGCTAGCAAGCTGCTTATAAAACACGGGAAACATGCCCACAGGGTCCACCCCTCCATAAGGATCGAGGCCTCAAGCAACAACTTGATCGTAGCAGATCTGAACGCCAAAGAAGTGAAACGATGTTCAGGAAGGCATCCATGGGGTAATGACAACACATCTCTGCTCTGCATTCCGTCAAAGTGAGTCCACGAGAGCTCCGCCCTAGCCAAGGGATCAGCAATGATTCCCCCACCGGGACCAACAAAGGAGGCAACGAAGGTTCAGCCCCAAAAACTGAATCCTTTAGCTCACTCCACCAACGATGTAGATGGTCAATACTCAACAACGACTTCCTGGAACGCTGCCTCTGACGATGCTGTGCCCTCTCATAAACACGCTTAGCCTCGGCCCTACAATCAACATAGGTCAGCCACAACAAAGAAAAAGACTTCGTTATTCACCCTAAATCGTATGTCATCAAACTATTACCAGTGACCCTCTTCTACGAAACTATCATACAATCAGTAGGAAGCACTGGCGTTGCAACAAAGCCGTGAATAAAACGACACCTTGTAGCCTTTTGACAGTTGTATATATCGTGCAGCGTCGAGCTAGGGCTACTTATAAGGAAGCTGAGAGGGTGCATAATGTGAGGTCCAGGGAGTTGTTAGCTTCGTCTGTTCGAGGCATTGGTGCCATTTTTACATGTAAATGTCGGAACAATAGGGTACAAATGCAGAGGTGGGCGTTCCCCACAAATGACCACTGCTTGAAATGTCCTCGATATGCAAACCTGTGTGACTGTGTGTGTGTGTGTGTGTGTGTGTGTGTGTGTCGTTAGGCGAAACAAAGACTAGTAGTACTGCCTGGACTGCCCTCCTTTGAACATGGAAATATCCAGACTAGAGGTGGACCGAATGTCTGTTTTTAACATTCGCCAATGGGAATATTTTGTTTTGATACTCGCGAATGCGCATGTTAACTCAAAGTTTCATTTCTCAAATTATATGGCATTTTATTTATTAGTTCTATAATCAGAAAGTTTAAGTCTCCGTTTCCGAGCACAACGATATCACAGAGAAAAGAGTAAGAGACATATAGTATGTCAATACAAACAGGGAACCCATGCACGATGGTGTTCCCACACAGGATCAACGCGTATGGCAACAGCAAGTCGGAAAAGAAAAGGAAGAACAGAATAAAGCATGAACAAGTAGGAGTATGAACTTGGGAAGGAAGCAAAGTGGGCACGAAAGACAAACGTCCGGAAGGCCTAGTTAATGGCTAAGCTAACCTACACGAGCCTCCTGGGGTTGCCGGGACGCACTGGCATCAAATTCGCCATTCTGTGCACGCTCATCACAGTGCGTACGTTTACTGTAAGTGAGCTTTCTTGCCGTGCAACAACCACCAGAAGCACTACAATAAGCACTACCTTGCTTTGCGTAACAATAAATTACCTTACCTAAAATAACCTTATGTAACCTAACCTTACCTAACCTAATCAAATCTGTGATACACCCAGCAGGTACAGCACACGAGCTTGAACGTACATAGCGAATGGCGAGTTTGATGCCTGCGCTGCCGGGTCCCATAACATAGGATGGGCGTACCTAAACTAACCCAACCCTATGGCCTATGGCCCATCCTATGACCCTGAGGAGTGGCATTTTATTTGGCTTCTAGAGTCTGGAGTGTACTATTCGAAATACGAATTAATTGTAAGAGTTTAGCTAATTAAAATCGATTAAATTTTCTGCTTCCACGATGCGAGACAAGGACCCACTCTTACATGCATCCCACCAGCCTCTTTCCATAACCACCGCCCTTTGAAAGAGGATTATTTACAAGTGTATTAACTAGATTCACTAAATTGCATGCAAGCCATTATTGCTGTTGTTAGTACAACTATAAACTACAAATATCTAATAGTTAAATTCTAGTATTGTCAGGTTGAACTTCACAAATAACAATTTTTCTGCTTTTTCGCAAGCCAGGTTACTTCATTTTTCATCGTATACTAGGCCAGCACCACTAAAAAGACGCTCACTCCCAACACTAGTTGGCGGACAAGCCAGATAAGACTTTGCTAACTGAGAAAGATTAATATAAGTATTCGCCTGCATCTTCCGCCATTTCAGAGAATATGCTTAGATATTCGCATATCTACATGCGAATGCGAATATTAGCAATCATGGGAATATTCGCCAATGCGATTATTCAACTCTCCTCTAATACAGACTTACAGTATGTTGCGACCGCAGCTGGCTGTCAGCCAATCAGAACGCTTGTTTGTGACGCGCAGTCATCGCGTATGCACCGGTGGCTATTGTCTTGTATTAATAATTAGTTTTTCTGGTAATAATTTCTCTCATGAATAATGNAAGGTTTAAATATAGATTAGGAAATTTGGAATGCGTAAAATTGAGGTTCAGAAATGTTCGGAAGGTATCGGCATTAAGGTTCGCTTTGCTATTTTTAAAGATTCAGAAGTTCGCGGACACATGTTCGGAATAAATATTCGCACCGAAATTTTGAAAATCGGGTTCAAAATTCGGAGGTTCGGAATCCAAAACTGGCGAAGATTCGGGTTCCCATTCTGAACCAAATAGAAAAAGGTTCGCGCGCCCACCTCTGTACAAATGAGTGACCACCTGATGTAACTGCTGCTAGGCAGATGAAACTTCATCGGTCTTGAAATAGCCTAATTGGATGTGGCACAGTTTTTTCTTTTTTCTGGATCAGTACCATGATTCAAAGGTATCTTCTCCAGGCCAATGCTGGAACAGCACGCCACAGAGTATGGCAGATTTCCAGTCCTGTAGTGCGGTGACCTGACACTGTCTGCCACAGTGCCACTACACGCCGCTGTCTGCAGCCCAGCAGTGCGGTGACCTGCCCCAGTGACACTACAGGACGCCGTCTGCAGCCCACCAGTGCGGTGACCTGCCCCAGTGCCACTACAGGACGCTGTCTGCAGCCCAGCAGTGCGGTGACCTGCCCCAGTGCCACTACAGGACGCGGTATGCAGCCCAGCAGGTCTGCCGTGCGCCTGGCCAGAGGCTCGGCCCTTCATGCGTACATCTTTAAGCTCGGCTGCAGCTCACGCTTCACCGCCTGTCATTCGCCACAGCTTCTCATTCGCGCTCCAGCAGCCTCGTGAGTCTAATGAACAACCAGGCGGAACATGCGTACAAAAAGAGGAGAGGACGGCGATGTTGAACTGTGAACAGCTAATTGTAATGTGATGGAGACGTCGCCAAGGGAGTAATGCTGGCTGTTGGACAGTGGGGGGGGGGGCAGGAGTAAAGGAATCTGCAACGCTGGACAACGGATACCGAGGTGGAGTATGATGGGAAGTAATAATGAAGCGTCATATTATAGCAAGTGATGATGAGACGTCCTATGATAAGATGCAATAACGAGTTGTTATATGTACGTTGGGAAGTAATAGTGAAGCCTCACATGTTGAGAAATAATAATGAGACGTTATATGATGGGAAATAATAATGAGGGGTGATATGTTGGGAAATAATAATGAGGCGTAATATGTTGGGAGCTAAAATTGAGGCATCATATGTTGGGCAGTAACAATGAGGCGTCATATGGTGGGTAGTGAGCTGGGTCACAAAGCAGAGAATGGATACTATGAGCCATCATATGAAAGATCGATGTCCTCGTTGATGGAGAATTCACTGCACCAACTGTAGTTGTAGCCTAGTCTCTTAATGACGTTTCGATGTGTTAATACTGACTTTAGTTTAATGTTAACTGTGAAAGGAATGGCCATCAATACCTCCGCCAAAGAGGTCATTTTTTGTCAGTAAGGTAACTCAAGAAGTTATGAGCGGATATTTACGAAATTTAAAGGGATTGTTGGGCATCTTAGGAGCAGATGCTCAACTTTCAATCACTGTGGGTTTGTCCGCCTATTTTCTCTCTTCACTGTAACGCAAAAAGCTACTGACGAATTTTTATTAAATTTACACGAGTTTTCAGGTACATCACGAGGAATGAATGATCAAATTTTGGTGATGATTGGCTGGTCTGTTTGTGCGTTTGACTAATGCAAGTTTGTTAGCAACATAACTCGAAACGTTATGAACGAATCTTCAAAAAATTACAGAAGCTGTTATTCCTATCAAAAAAGCACAAATGACGAAGGTGCAGTTTGTAGAGCAAAATTCGCTGTAATCTGCGAAAACGCAGTAGTGTAGGCACACTTCTGCGTATGGTTGAGTATCGTAACGTAGTTTAGCCATGCTTCTGCGATAGTGTAGACAGAGCTCTACAGACGCAAACCGAACGTAAAAATTAAACGCTAGAGCATATGACCGGGTTTCCATTATTGCTGGTGTGGCAGCAGTATATTTCATAGATTTTGACACTAGTAATAACTCACGTTACTTAACAACCGACGATGTCATCAATAAAAAAGTATTGTGCAAATGCATACACCTTTCGCTTTACGTTCTGTCACAAAGCGCAGCTGTGAATTAATTTCTTTGGCTGACACGACAGTGTTCTCAAGCACGCACAAGAACTGCCGCCGATAGTCTGAGTACGCGCGTTCCAAAGCTGGCTGAGTCTAATGAAAACTCTTTTGCAGTGCAAAGAGTCGGTGAATGTCATTTTATCCCTTCGCACGCAACACCGAAATGTTGTTGCAATGTTAGCTGTCAAGTTAATTTTTTGGTTGGTATGCATCATTGGTATTGTGTCGAATGCATTTTTAAGGTTGCAGTGAAGTAGCGGTTGGAGAGCTGTACACTTACTTAATGATCGCAGAGAAATAATACAAGGACATATTAATAGGACTCGCTGTACTCCTTTTAGGAAACAAAAAATATTATGGAGTAATGTCGGGTTTGTACGAAATCTAAGCTGCTCCAAAATATCCAACAAGTTTTGGAACCGAGCACGTATGCGCGAATTACCGCCGTGTTGCAAGAGAAATTTAGTGACCGATGCACAATTCTTCATGCAGTCTTTTCAAGTGACGCTTTAGCAATGAAACGAATAATACTTAGGCAGTATCGATATCAGCACTAGTTGACAAAATGGATGACACCGGCGCCCGTTATATGTTGCTTTTAATTATTTTCGCTCGCAGCTGCTTCCTGTATCACATTTTAGGGCGCTGGCCGACAGCCATCGAATGTTAAGTGCAAAATAAATGCAAAATCTTCGGCGGGACAGAGGAGCGCGTTCCTACATACGAATGGAACCCATAAAAATGTTCGTTTTACATAATTTAAGGAACTATCTTTGAGCTAAATATTCTTTGTGAAGTTTGGTGCATGCCAGCTCAGTTTGCTAGCAGTGTCAGGTGGCGAATTGGCCGCTAAACAGAGCACCAGTGCCGCACACTGTGGCCACTAGAACGAGTTTGCTAGTTGTGACCACCGATTCGACGTCTGAAGTTACGCTCTTGCGTCATATTTGAGAATAAAACGGGCTGTATTTTTGCTCGAAAGATTTGTTGGTCAAATGAGCAAAAATTTGTAAACAAACCGACCGTAACCGGAAGATTTTGCGCTTCATGTTTCGTGCATTTGCGGGAGTTTCCTCAATTTTTGACTAGCGTGTGTACCAGATTTAATAATGTTTTTAGGCAGGGCTGCCCTCCCCCCCTCGTAATCCACCCATTTTTGGAATTTCTCGGTGCCGATATACCCTATCATATTCCTTTAGACAATATTTCGAACTACTGTGTTAGAAAACGATGTATATTAACATCACATCATGATGTTCTTCGGTGCACATCTTGCAGTACAGCAGAGGTTCTCAATTAGGTTGACTGCGTTTGGATAAATGTTCCGAATATAAGTAAGAGCCAGTCTGAATTAAGAGCAACTGGTAGTAAAATAATAAAGCGGTTAATCTCATGGGAAACATAAAGAAAATGTAATTGATGTACGAAAAATTCGATATTCATTGAGTATTAAAATGGAAATCATACTCCACGTCAACGTTTGAAAAGTTCCTAGCTAATTATACATCAAATTTATTACATTTAGTGGGCAATATATATTTTATATTAAAAATGCACGAACCATCCATTTTCTTTATAATTGCTACTGAACTTAGAGGAAACCCAGTGGCAAGCTTAGTGCGGAATATGATAGGTTGGACATAGTGGATTTCAATTATTCACGTTACTTTGCTTGAAATTAGTCGTCCTGTAATCGAATCAAACTATTGGAACGTTCGATAAATTAATCGAATACAGAGATGAATTTCCTACAAATTACAAACTTCATCGATGCGCCTATATATAGGGGTATATTTTTAAGCCAAGTTCACACATCATTCATATTCCTTATATCAGCGCGTTCGATCAGTTGAACGAACTCGATCTGTGCGTCAACATGGTTATCGCTGTCCACACGTTCATTCCAACGAACGACAATAGCGTTCAGTTATGACATTGTTTCTTTATATTATTACTAGCACCCGCGAACGAAGTGAGAGAGGTGATAATGTTTTCAATGAAGATTTAAGTATATATATATATATTTGTAAATATAGATATACTTGTCTGTCCACCCAAAAAGTGGTCGAAGGAGTTGAACAATGTCCATAATTTTTTGTAGGGAGTTAGGTGGGTTGACCTAGATGCGACCAATGCTAAAAAATAGGCCTAGCTGGCCATAAAAAATGACGGCGTTGAATTTTCCTCCACCATGGCAAATTTGCCTCCACCGCGGCAGATTGTCTTACGTCGCGAGGCGTCTTATTTTTTTATGTTATCATTTTGGGATCTCAAGGGGGGGAGGGCACTCTGCCCTAACCTTGTTGAACACAGCATCTGTATGAAAAACTAGGATAAGCTGCCCATCAAAAATGACTTCGTTGAATTTCCCGGCACCGCGGGTGAGTCTTACGCCATGAGGCGTTCTAGTTTAGAGCTTGCATCTGTTTGAGGTCACATTCCTATCTCACCGTCTTATAGCCTGATTTCAAATGGACCAGCCTACTTTTACGATATTTATTGTCTAATGAACCAATGCAATTCAATTTATCACAAATCAATTAGTTGTCCTTAAAAAAAATTTGTATCTTTCGTGTATTTACATTTTCGGGTTATGTGGGATATACAGTGAGTCTGCTCATCTAAGTGGTGATGAAAATGCATTATCACCGATTTATCCAAAACCTGAGAATGCTACGAATGATGCAATCGTTTTTTATTTGTTTTGTTAGACGAACTGGACTGAGGCAGCGAGCTGAAAAACGGACGTGCTTCATCCTTCAAATTCACCTGTTCGACGCACCTCCTTCCACCAACTGCATTGGACTTCATGAGGAAATTTTCGAGACAATTCTATTGCAGTATTTTGTCCCAGGTCATTCAAAGACCACGTTGAAGGGCAGTCAAACATAAAAATAGCATTTATTTCATTGAATATGATAATATGGGCAAAAATAAGGCGTTGTGGTTCCGCAGTGCCCGCCCACGAGCCACCACTGAGCCCAAGCAGCATGTAACGAGCTCTCTCATTGGCTAGGCGCACAGGGGCTTCTACATAGCGTTTTATAGTGACGTTCGTGGGGTTCATAGATCACGTTTCTCTCGTAATGTAGAGACGTTGTAAGTCACAGAACAGTAGGTCCTAAAATGTTACAACGCTCCTACAGCTGAGCACTGGTACGCAGGTACTCCTTGTCCCAGGAGTTCAGAATGCCTGTTAGCTTTTGTCCTGGCCTTATGCTCGGTTTTTGAAGCCTGATCTCAATTTCTCGATGACAACACGATGACCTTAATAATAACTGCATGATATAACACTTATTCATCATTTTAGCTGCCATTTATTCGATTAGCCCTGATTTCTCACCATACCGAACTGGGACATTAGCCACAGATAAAAGTATTGCTTACGAATATATGAATAAACACAAAAAGTTATACGAGAAAGTAAGCACATCTTTCGAGTAAACATATCTTAGAACGCATGCAGTATAAATAAGTGCACATTCTTGAAAGAATTAGCCAGAATTCCCCTTCGTGCAATGCGGAACAGGAAGCGTCCGGCACATATATATGTCACTCGGGCACTAATGGCAGAGCCTTACAGCTCTTCCTTCCGCTCCTTAGAACCGGAAGTTGATCGAGCGACGAAACGGAGAAATGGAAACAGTCTTTTTTTTTTTCATGCTTAGAACTTGTCATTTGTCAGTTATATCGGTGACTGAGACTCGTGTGTGGGGTGCCGCCTTGTAAGTCGTGAAATCTGTTACGAGAGCAGTACTACAAATATTACTTGTTATGTCGAGCTTTTCTTTAGCGCCTCCCCTCGGGGGCCATAGGATGGGCCATAGGCCATAGGGCTAGGTTAGTTAGGTTCGCTCATCCTATGTTATAGGGGAGGGCCCTGTAGGATACCTTAGCTATTAGCTAGGCCTTTGGGACGTCTGTCTTTCGTGTTCACTTTGCTTCCTTCCGATTTCATGCTCTTACTGGTATTACTGTCTTCTGTTCTTCCTCTTCTTTCCCGACTTGTTTCCATGCACGTTGATCCTGTGTGGGAACACCTTCGTGCATGGGTTCCCCGTTTCTATTGACCTGACGTATGTCCCTTAATTCTTCTTCCGTTAGCTCAGCTTAATTGTGGAGACAGAGGCTTAACTATTCAATAATCTACTCTTCCTTAGCGCCATTGTATAAGAAATGTACAACAGACACTCAATCGTGTATGCTAAAACCGGACAGGCTAGATCGGTGGTTCTTAACTTAACCTTTTTACTCTCACGCCCCCCTCCCCCTTAGGGATATTATTTTTTCCTTCTAGCCCCCCTTAGTGTTTTTAAATAAATGTTGTATCAAACCACGACCAAACGTACCAAATCAGTTTAAACTAGGCTAGAGCACTCTGAGAGCGCATACCTTCGCCAAGCAAGGCAACGGTAACGATAAATTCATATTTTCTCTGAAGCCATGATATTCTTCGTATCAACACCAAAATCTAATCATTTGTGCCTTTTGATTGTACAGTGGCCGCAAAAACAAAGTTTACCCCTGTGCCGCGTAATTCGCCAATAACAGTATTTTCGAATTCCCCGCCATATGAGAGGAGAGAGGAAGGTGGTATGACGTGTGTTCCTCCACCCCGCTCCACACACAAATCCCGCTACAATGTCACTCTGTGATTTATCAGAGCTCGGGCAGAGTACACGTACGTTGCGCTGGTCCACGGGCCTGTACTTTGCTACTTTTTCACTTTATGGCACCATACCAAAAGATATCACGGAATCACTTTGGGTCGGAAGCATCTTACCATTGAAGAAAAGACTCGGTCCCTCACTCTAATCGAGCAGGGAGTGCCGGGGAACTGCGTAGCTGTCGAACTGAATGTCAGCCAAGTGTACCTCTTCAAGTTTAGAAAGTCAGTTGCCGCACTCCTGGCCGGGACCATACCGCCACGCAAAGTAGGATGAGGGCGCAAGAGAAAGACAACAGCAAGCTTCACCTCTCTCACCATCACCTTGTCAGTCCTTGCTGTTGTCTTTATCTTGCACCCACATTCCACTTTGAATGATTGTGTGTTTTATGCAGGTTGAAGGTGGTACTCTACCGGGCAGTGAGTGTCCGGTTGTATTATAATTTCAATAGAACGATCGAGATGTGTACCCTTGACATTTTTCATACGTGTAAATTACTGTGTCTGTTCATATTTTCACTGATCTAATAATTTACACTGAATATATGAACCAATTTGTGTGCTTTGTTTAGATTACCAACACTGGCACCATGATGGCCCGGCAGCTCAACACTTGCACCATGATGGCCCGGCAGCTCAACACTTGCACCATGAGGGCCCGGCAGCTCAACATATGCGCCATGAGGGCCCGGCAGCTCAACATATGCGCCATGAGGGCCCGGCAGCTCAACACATGCACCATGAGGGCCCGGCAGTTCAACACTTGCACCATGAGGGCCCGGCAGTTCAACACATGCACCATGAGGGCCCGGCAGTTCAACACATGCACCATGCGGGCCTGGCAGCTCAACACTTGCACCATGAGAGCCCGGTAGTTGAACATATGCACCATGAGGGCCCGGCAGCTCAACACATGCACCATGAGGGCCCGACAGCTCAATACATGCACCATGAGGGCCCGGCAGCTCAACACATGCACCATGAGGGCCCGACAGCTCAATACATGCATCATGAGAGCCCGGCAGTTCTATACATGCGCCATGAGGGCACGGCACCTCAACACTTGCACCATGAGGGCTTGGCACCTCAACACTTGCACCATGAGGGCCCGGCATCTCAACACTTGCACCATGAGGGCTCAGCACCTCAACACTTGCACCATGAGGGCCCGGCATCTCAACACTGGCACCATGAGTGCCCGGCACCTCAACACTTGCACCATGATGGCCCGGCAGCTCAACACTTGCACCATGAGGGCCCGGCAGCTCAACATATGCGCCATGAGGGCCCGGCAGCTCAACACATGCACCATGAGAGCCCGGCATCTCAACACTTGCACCATGAGGGCCCGGCATCTCAACACTTGCACCATGAGTGCCCGGCACCTCAACACTTGCACCATGATGGCCCGGCACCTCAACACTTGCACCATGAGGGCCCGGCACCTCAACACTTGCACCATGAGGGCCCGGCATCTCAACACTTGCACCATGAGGGCTCGGCACCTCGACACTTGCACCATGAGGGCTCGGCACCTCAACACTTGCACCATGAGGGCCCGGCACCTCAACACTTGCACCATGAGGGCTCAGCACCTCAACACTTGCACCATGAGGGCCCGGCACCTCAACACTTGCACCATGAGGGCCCGGCACCTCAACACTTGCACCATGAGGGCCCGGCACCTCAACACTTGCACCATGCGGGCCCGGCACCTCAACACTTGCACCATGCGGGCCCGGCACCGCAACACTTGCACCATGAGGGCCTGGCACCTCAACACTTGCACCATGAGGGCCCGGCACCTCAACACTTGCACCATGAGGGCCCGGCACCTCAACACTTGCACCATGAGGGCCTGGCACCTCAAACACTTGCACCATGAGGGCCCGGCACCGCAACACTTGCACCATGAGGGCCCGGCACCGCAACACTTGCACCATGAGGGCCCGGCACCTCAACACTTGCACCATGAGG
>LQNS02000140.1:9464534-9474693 GCA_001587735.2 Parhyale hawaiensis
CGTTAGCTTCTCGAACTGAATAAAGCTCGAATTTCCTTCTATCTTTTAATGATGAAGAGCGTGACACAAAAGGTAAGTAGGTACGTAGGTAGGTACTAGCGTATTAATATATAAATGGTCAGTAGCCATCCATCCTTCGGGAACGAATTACAAATATCCTGATATTGAACTATGGAGCACCGCCACTTTACAGCATAGGAGCCGCCGCTGTACAACAACATTATGACTCATGGAATATTATTGCTTCTCAAGTGAATTTCAACGTAGCAAACCCGCATTAAACGAATGCATCTTCTAGTAACTGTGATGGTACAACACAGTAAATTAAATGACCGTAAGAAACAAAACCCCATTACTTCAGGAGCAAGATAATCAATTGCTGAGAAGTTTTCACTTCCGCCCCGTCGACATGTGCCCTGCTATAGCGAGCAGTGCCATACAAGTGCCATCGGAAGCCATCACAACACAATAGAGGCTCGTTCTAGCGCGCCCACCACATTCAATAGCACCGGCAATGGAACGTTTGGGGACAGCGATTGCAAGCAGAGCAGATGGGGCGCTATGGCAGAGCCCCCCGCGGCCTCTTGCGAGGGCTTGCACTTGCGAGACTTTCTTGGCTGTGTGGCGAGTAGCAAAGAGGAGACTTTTCCAGGTTACCTGACGAGTACCAGAAAGGAGACTTTCTGTGAGTACAAGGCGAGTAACAGAAAGGAGACTTTCTGTGGGTACAAGGCGAGGAACAGAAAGGAGACTTTCTGTGGTTACGCGACGAGTAGCATAGGGTGGGTACAAGGGGAGTAGCACAGACAAGACTCTTTATCTACAAGACGAGCAGCAGAAAAGAGATTTTCTTTGGTTACAGTGGGTGAGTAACAGAGAGACTTCTCTGGTTTCGCGGCCAGCAGCAGAAAGGAGACACTTTATTGACTAGGACGCCTTCAGCAGATTTTCGACTGCTTCTCTCAAGGAGCGGCAATTTTTCAGTAAAACTTTGTCTTGTTCTTGAAACTTCATCCTGAAGTGCGGCACCAATAACTTGCCTCTGCTAATACCGATTCAACACGCTTGTCAAAACAACGAGTATCGTCATCTTTTCGTCCGAACTTCAAGTTGAACTCTTGTAAACACAGCATTGGAAGTACCAAGAAATGGTGTAAATACGTTTATAGTCAGTTCAGTTTACTCCGCAAGTGCCATTAGTTAATTTTCGGACATATCATTTTATCTGGAGGGATTTATAACTCAAAATTCTCTGGAAGAGTTTGCTATTTAAATGGATCCATCAACACATTCCGAGGAAAAGATGACGATCCTGGATAGCGTGTTGCATTGGCCTCAGAATGTCTTTGTTTCATATGTCAACAAACGTTGATACTCGCTCCTGCAGCCAGTGTTTACGGATTGTATCCATTTCCCTCAACCAGCTCTCATGAGCGAGTCTAAGCGCACACTTTTGCCTAATTTGCTCTTCGAAGGTCCATAACACTAAAACATTTTACGCTTTTGATACGAGTCAATCCCTAATATTTCACATCAACTTCCGGATACAGTATGTACATATATATGTAACTGTCAATCATAAATACGGCGTATTGTTTAACCAAAGCTAAACCGAACACTAATTATGCAAATATTTATCTTTGCAAACTTAGGAAAGAGCCTATTCGGTAATGTCGGTCGGCAACTTTCACACCCAATTTGCTGGTATAAATTTTCATATACTCGTATAAGCATAAACCTTATAGCGTGTTTGGTCAATTTGGCGAGAGCTAGCATCACATTTTCCCTTTGGGACGCCACTCCGGCACGGCGGCTAAAATGCCCCAGTTATTTGTCAGAACGCGTGCTCTCTTTTAGATAAGAGCGGCGGCTGCTGCTGCAAGCTCTGGAAAAACTTTACATTTCTTACATAAATTTGCAAAGGTACACAAAAGCTCGGGCCTACACTTTTGTAATAAGCCCCGTGTGACTAAATTGCCTCTCTATTTTATTCTACAGGCCACATTGGCGTCCCGTCTTGCATTAGTCTAATTCACTAAAATGCCTTCAAAAGTCAGACTTCGCAAGAAAAAAATCTTGCCGGAAGTTTTAAGCGAGAAGGCTATGGAAGAACTTGCGGCTTCCTGGAACGGGTGTAGCGAGAATTTTTCCAATGAAACTTTTTAAAGCCGAGTTTGTGGAGCGCTCAGCCCAAGGCGTTAGTGCTGGTATTGCTACTTTATTGATACCCTAACAAATAAAACCATTTGCCAATTACCAGGTATTTTGAGTACAAATCCGAGGACGTAATTATTCTTTTGTACAAAGAACTAGTGCGCCCTCATTTAGAATATGCTGTTCAATTTTGGTTGCCACACAAGTGCAAAGATATCGATAACATGGAAACAATCAAACGCACAGCAACCAAATTTATACCTCAGCTGGAAAATAAGCCATACAATTGTCGCCTACGAAAAGGGTGCCTCATCTCTCTCGAGCAAAGACGACTCAGGGGGCAATAAATAGAAATTTTCAAATACTTGAATGGCCTTAACGACGTGTCGACAACGGGATTTTCAACGGAGGCGTTAATATTTGCATGTGAAACAAAGGTCAGAAACAACGGTCAGCATAAAAATCGAAGAACTACTCTCAGACAGCAGTTCTCCCCGTGCTGCATAGTGAATATTTAGAACAGACTCCTCCTCCTTCTCCCCCCCCCCTCCCTAAAGTTGTCGGTGCAGAGTCAGTCAATGCGTTTAAAAATCGTCTTGACACAAACACTGGGAACAATATCTTCCACAGTCACAGACCCCCTCCAGGAGTCCCAAACTTGTATAGGCCAAAGATTCCACACCGCTGGAAGTCATTTTTCATTTTCATGCCACAATTTACTTAACGTCCTCGAGCTCCTCGAATCTGCAGCAACTGACTGGGCTCGTAAGATCGACTCTTTGGCAAAGTTTACTCTCGTCATCTTCTTCCTCAGATATCTCTATTGTTCTCACGTAATGGATGCGTAAAAGCGTGAGTCTTGGATGCTCTATGGGAATGGGTCTGTTGATCCGCATATTATCCGCTATCTGATCTAGTCTTACTATGTAAGTGTGTTCTTCCATACGTTTTTTTCTGCATTTCACCTTTTAATTAGCCTGCCACCTCTTTGGTACACATTTAAGGGCACTCCATATCATGCTATTCCTACAAACAGTAATGCATAATTTAGGCACGCAAGGGTTCACAGACTCGCAGCATGAACTTTGAAAACTGATGAATGCAAGGTCATACGGGTGACGAATTAGTGAAAAGTATTCCATGCCAAATATTTCACACTGTAAATTTTCTATTAAAATGCATGCAACAGGAACTGCACTTCAGCAACACGGACTTGCACACGAAGGCAATGTCTACAGTGGCAGATGTGCATGCTAGATCAGCAGACAACAATGCTTCAGCACATTGCCCCACATTGGAACTATGCTAATATTATCGCGAATACTAGAGCACTCTGTGAGCGTATACCTCCGGCAAGCAATGTAAAGGTAATGAAAAATGAAAATTGGTTCTGAAACTACGACTTGCTCTGTATCAACACCAAAATTTAATCATTTGTGCCTTTTGGCGTCAATCACAGCTTCTGTAATTTTGTTGAAGATCCGTTCATAACTTTTCGAGTTATGCAGCTAACAATCGTTCTGAAAAACATTAATCAAACACATAAACAGACCAATCGATCATCACTAAAACGGAATCATTAACGTATATCAACATAACAGACAATTCCTGTAAATTTCATAAAGATCTGTTCGTAACTTTTTGAGTTATTTTTATAACAAGCACACACAAAGACAATCAAATGAATCGACAGATCGTCACAAAAAAAAATTTATTCATTTATTTTTTGTAATATACCTAACAGCTAATGCAATTCTCATAAAATCAGTCAGTAACTTTTTGAGTTCTGGCATTAAGAAATATAAGGCAGAGAATCCAACAGATGAAGAGATCCTTACCAAAAGTTATTCTTCTGTTCCTCCTAACATACCTAACAATCCCTGTAAATTTCGTTGAAATCCATCCATAACTTTATGAGTTATTTGTGTAATACACAGGCAAAGAGACAGACAAAGATACAGAAAAACTCAATAAAAAAACTTCCTTGGCGGAGGAAATAATCAGGACAGGTGCTGCTAAAGTCAGCTCCTTTTCGACTTTGCTTTGGCCGCGACGTGGACATGACGTACTAAGCACACGGTAGCTTTACCTCAAAAACAACTTAATTTTTTCCACAACAGGCAGAGAAATTTGACTTATTATCTATTGTCTGCCCTATATATCATATAAAAAATGGGCATGATACTACTTCATTAATTCCTACCTTGGAAAATTTCTTCATGTTTAACATAGTATTATTTGACTCTACAAAAAAAAAAACATTTCTAGCACGTACACGTTAAATGATTAGCTCAGAAAGTTTAACTCTATAAACAGAAAACGGTATGGTTTTAGATACGCTCATCCATGCATTATTGGAATCACGAGTGAATGAGTGATGTTATTTTCGGATCAGTTGCTGTGGAATGAGTTGCTGGAGTGCGTGTTGCCATCGGAACAGTTTCAAAGAAAATTCCATTAAGAAAACCAAACCAGTCCTAACCTAACCATGTCTAACATTACCTGGTTAGGTTACGACCTAACTTTGCCTAATGTAACCATGCTTACCCAAATCTAACCTAGCATACATGTAAAACATGAATATAAGAATGGAAAAACCTCGTGTAGCGGTCAGGATAGGCTGCTCTCCCAGCAACGCAAGATTATTTTACGTGAGATTCATTTAATATTTAGTGAAATCTATATTTTAGCGCTCTACTCGCCATTCCTTCCACTTCATCAAAGTTCAGAGCAATATATGACAGGGCCACTTTGGAAAATACAAAGCCTTGATGGAAGAATTGCGCACATCTTTGTATCATTCACACTGCGTGTAGGTGAGTCAACGTACAAATATCTGTACATAAGCTTATTGCTTCTTAGCAGAGGTGGGTAGTTGCGACAATTTGAAACTAAATCACAGGAGTATAAATGGCTGTACAATGCACATCTCCGGATTCAGCCGTTTTATATTAGATAAATTAGTATTATCCGTTTTCAAAATTCGTGTAGCGATTCGTTCAGGTAAAATATCGCTCGAGTAGGGGATGTTGCCACTGTCCAATATGGGAACGCCCCGCTCTATTGGTCTGCAATAGATAATTAAATTTGGGTATCAAGTTCCGCAGAGTTTGTCATGTATCACAACTCTCCAAGGAAATTACGTTATGTAGGGTCTCTTCCATAATGCTATTCCAATGAAGGCGGTTAGCAGCCGCTAGGTAAAGTGTAATTATGAAGTAGTGGCTGAATTGTAATGTCTAAGATACCGACCGCGTTTGGAAAGTGCTCTAATTAGTTCCCTAGCAGACTGTACCATCACCTTGAGTGCAATAAAATTACATAGATATTGTACATAGGGACAAGAACTGTTTTGGAGATGGTGGTGGAAGTATGCGAAATCGTTTTAGTTGTATTAGGAGCAGGTTACGTATTAGCTTTAGTCATAAGTACTTTCCTATTATCATTAAAATCAAAATATAATTATTCTTCTGAAGCGTTTAAGGCCTAACTACTCCAAACACATAGCGCAAACCAATACTGTTAACAGCTGCAATGTGTGCCTGATTATCTTGATCTGTTGAAGAAAAAAATATCTTACACTCGTCACCTCGTGCATTGTGCTTCTTTGCTATAACAATAGATCATATTCAGCAAGAGCAATATACATGCAGAACACAATACTGGGGTTGAGCTGATTGCTTCTACCTTGTCTACCATATTCACCGGACTCTCTACCTTCCGATGACACAATCGAGGTTCTTTTTTCTCTTTTCTTCTCTTTTTCTTATTCTCCTTTCTTCTACTTTTTTTCTCTTCTTCTGTGCTTATCCCGTGCTATGAGCGGCAGGGCCACGGAAGGTTGGTAGAGGCACCCACATGTCCACCGTGACTGTCGTCCGCCATAACCTGGCGAGCCTGGGGTTGTGTTAGCCTTACTCGGTACGCAGCTCTGCCGAGTGGACCGGACTTCTGCCTCTGCTTGCTTCTGTGTATATAGGATTTATTTCTTTCACTTTGTATCTATCTGTATATTTCTATACATTTCCATCTACTTCTTTATTTTTCTGCACATTTCTGTGTATTTCCGTTTTCATCTTCGTTTCTCTCTTGCTTTCTGGTGACGTGGAGGTGTTGTATTCTTTATTGCAATATCAGAGGACTGCATGCGAACCTCTCGAAGCTTGGCTTTATGTCCTGTGGAGTTGAAGTCTTGTGATGTTCTGAGACGTTGGTGACGAGTCGGAGCCACGACACGGAGCTTGCCTTGGCAGGTTTTTAGTCCTTTTTTCGCAGGCCATGGGGTTCGGACCCTTATTCCTGAGCATAGCCGTCTATGTCCGGAGGGGTTTCTGCTCGTACCTGCAAGCAGTACATGAATGTGCCTGTCATGAGTTCGTCGTTGTGAGGGTGTGTGGCCTTCTGAATAATTTTCATTTATTCTCCTCATATCGGAGCCCCACAACAGATGATTCTCTGTATGACTGTGTGCTGACGGCGATGGCCTCGATCCCGAGTACGGATCCTATATCAGGGTTTGTTTTGTGGGATATGTCAATGCACACCACAGAGACCACAGGGACATGTTGGGATCTGTGTTACCGACTGATGGTCATGGTGTGGCTACGTTGGAGATGATGCTGGTAACTGTCTCGACTTTGTTATGACTGATGTCTCGGACTTGATGGCAGACCCCCGTATTGGTACTACTGACCACTCGCACCTTATTATGTCCCTGGACCTGAATCAGATGGTTCTTGCGGCAGACACCAGAAGAGCGGTGTTTATCAAGAGCAGGGCTAACTGAGAGGCTATTACTGGAGCAGTACTGGCGCCAGATTATCTGCAGTGATGATCCTATCTCTGTGTTAATGAGTTGACTGTGTCTGTTCTGGAAAGGTTTGTCCTGAAGAGGACTATTCTTGTGAGGTCTCGGTACAAACCATGGTTTGACGACCAGTGCCGGTTAGCTTTCGAAGCTAAAGAAGCGACTCATCGGGCATGGCGGCGTTCGCGTGACCGCACGTTGTGGCTGACATATGTTGATTGTAGGGCCGAGGCTAAGCGTATTTATGAGAGGGCAAAGCATCGTCAGAAACAGCGTTCCAGGGAGTCGTTGTTGAGTATTGGCCAGCCACATCGTTGGTGGAATGAGCTAAAGGGTTCAGTTTTAGGGGCTGAACCTTTCAAAACCGCCAGTTCTTGGTCTTGGTGGGGGTATCAGTTCTGATCCCTTGGCTAGGGCGGAGCTCTTGTCGGCTCACTTCGACGGAAAACAGAGCAGAGACATGTTGTCATTACCCTATTGATGTCACCCTGAACCTCGTTTAACTTCTTTGGCGTTCAGATCTGCTACAATCAAGGTGCTGCTTGATCCCTATGGAGGTGTGGACCAGGTGGGCATATTTCCTCTGTTTTATAAGCTGCTTGCTGGCGTTCTTGCTCCTAAGCTAGCAGTGATCTTCGGCTCCTGATGCGGCTAGGAAATTTTCCTAGTTGTTGGCGTACTAAGAATATTACTCCTATTCCTAAAGGTCTAGTGGCGCCCCATGTAGCCAACTACCGACCCATCACGCTAACGCCCATTTTGTCGAAGTTGTTCGAGAAATTGGTAGCTTATAAGCTTGGCCGTTTTGGGGAAGATATGGGTTAGCTGCTGCGTACAGAACTGGTTTAGGTTGTTGTGACGCATTGTTGTCGGTGTCACACCATTTACAGTCTACACTAGATTGTGGGTCTGAGGCACGCCTTGTACAGTTAGACTTTCGCGTGCCGTTTGCCTGGGTCAACCACAAGGGTTTATTGTATAAGCTTGAGTCATATGGTGTGGGTGGTAGGATTCTGTCAACCATTCGCCATTTTGTTTCTCAGCGAGCGCAAAGTGTGTCTGTTAACGGCGTTTTAAGTACCCCAGTCGCGGTGAAATATGGTTTCCCTCAGAATAGCGTATTTGGCCCGCTGTTGTTCGTTCTGTATACAAGTAATAGGTTCTCTTCGCTAGAAAACACAATGATCAACTATGCGGATGACTCCACCTTGATAGCAGTGATGCCTACACCACGCATGCGTAATGCTGTCGCCCAGTTCCTGAATAGGGATTTGTCCTGCATTGGTGCCTGGTGTTCGGCCTGGAGTACGAAGCTGAATGCTAGTAAGACCAAGTCGTTGATTATCAGTCGATCTCAGCCCCTTGTACCGCAGCATCCACATCTGGAGATAGCCGACACCTTGCTTCAGGAGTCTGGCTCCTTGGAGATTCTCGGTGTTGTTTTTGATGAAAAGCTTACCTTTGAGCCGCATATTAAGCGACTGGTGTCACGAGCTTCCAGCAAAATTCGGCTTTTCCATAAGGTAAAATCTGTATTTGGTGACAGTGAGGTTTTCCGCAGATACTTTAATGCTTTATTGCTTCCGATGTTGGAGTATTACGAACCGGTCAGGGCTTCAGCTGCTGACAGTCACTTGCGTCTGTTGGACCGACTAATTAGTTCAACCAGTAGGCTGTGCGCCGGTAGTGATTTGGTGAATCTGTCTCACAGGAGAAGGGTTGCCAAACTCTGTACGTTTTATAAGGAGTACAACAATGAGAGGCATTGGTTGTATTCGTCTGTCCCTGCACTTAAGGTGTTTAGGAGAGAACGCGTGCTGCGGTCGGTGCGCACACTTTCACGTTGGAGGATGTTAGATGTCGAACTTATCAGTTCGATCGGTGCTTTGTACCCTGCTTTGTTGGGGTTTAGAATTCTTTGCCGGCATCGGCTTTCGGTCGTGATAGCCTGCAGGAGTTTAAGACAGCTGTTAATGGCTTTTTGTCGGGTTTCCTTTAGCAGCGTTTCTGGTTTCCATGTGTTGCAATATGCTTCATTTGGTTTGTGCTACCAGTCCGTGGTGGCCCGTGCGTGAGGTGATGTGAGCAACGTCACCTGGACTTCTTCCGAAGACTCTCAAGGTAACTCAAGGTATAAGGCTGCTGAATTTTGATGCCTACCATGATACAAGCGTGGCTTTCTCTTTACGATGTACTAAATTAAGAGAAACATTTGTATGTTGACCATCTGCGACGTACGGCGCCATAACGGCAAGCAGCTAGTGTAACTGGTACGTAAAAACTTGACTTTGTAGACTTCACTGCTGTGTTCACTTCTGGGAGAGAAATATAGAAATACCCGTACAGTGTGGACTCCATACAGTTCGGACTTCATACAGTTAGGACTCCATACAGTTCGGACTCCATACAGTTAGGACTCCATACAGTTAGGACTCCATACATTTAGGACTCCATACAGTTAGGACTCCATACAGTTAGGACTCCATACAGTTAGGACTCCATACAGTTAGGACTCCATACAGTTAGGACTCCATACAGTTAGGATTCCATACGGTTAAGACTCCTTACGGTTAGAACTCCATACAGTTAGGATAGACTCTGTGGTCTTGCACTGCTTTTGGCCTGCACGTGAAAAGGATATAATTATTTGCTGACGTCAAGCTGGCGAATGTTTATGAAGTAGTATATGGAAGCTATATTGTACATGAATTGCCTAGTGTGACTGATTTAATATTTATCAACTGGCTAGTGCAGATATTGAAAGGTTTTAAATGAAACTGATACAATAATTATATATATAACAATTATTATAATACGAACTTGTGTTATAAAAGCATACTGCTGAAACACCACTTTACACTCTGCATTTTCAAAAAATTACCACACTGTGAGAGGGGGAGATGTTCCCTTCCCACACACTCTCCTCTCCCCTCGGGGCTTCAACTTCTTCCTAACAGGGCTGTGCCTCTTCCAATACAGTACTGGCCACCATACAGTTTGCTTACGCTACGGCCCTGACCTGTAACACATTAGAGAACACGAACAGAGCTACGGCATTGACCTGTAACACATTAGAGAACACCAACAGAGCTACGGCCCTGGCCTGTAACACATCAGAGAACACCAACAGAGCTACGGTTCTGGACTGTAACTCATCAGAGAACACCAACAGAGCTACGGCCCTGGCCTGTAACACAT
>LQNS02000140.1:9573515-9586519 GCA_001587735.2 Parhyale hawaiensis
CTTACGTCTCCGTAAAACTGCGGTAAACATCTCAACGTACTATAAACGTAGAGAAAAGTAAACGTAGCCATTTACGTTTAAAACTGAAGCGTAACTTTAAGCCCACGTTGCGAAGTTTTATACATCCCGCCCCAGAACCCTTAGGTACAAGCAAGACAAGCCATCTGACTGTTAAAGCTAGATATTCCTTTTCAAATGGTTGGGACTTAGCTCCAACACCACATTACGTTGTGGAAGCAAGGCAAGAGAGAAGAAGAAGCTTCACGATTAAACTGAAAAAGAGTTGCAGTTGGAGAATAGCCACAGAGACATGGATAAGAACACAGAAGCGGAAGAAATCCTTGGGAATTGGAGGAAGCCTGAGACGCTCATGTTCGATATACGTATATATACTGTATATATATATGTATAGGCAAAGACAATATTACACGGTATAGAATATACCGGATAAGAATTGGGCTGAAAGGTTGAATAGGTCTCAGGGAGTCAACGCCCGAGTCGGGCCCTTGCCAAATGCGCCAGTTGCTAGTACAGAAAAGGAAATAGCTGGAAGATGCCCCCTCTCTTTCCTTGCAAGAGGTGATGTGATCAAGTTGGCTATATATACCACAAGGTCCATGATGGCGGAAGGTTTTCCTTTGGTAAAAGGAAAAGAACAAGTAACAGACAGGAAGGCAGATAATAGCAGGGAAGCTGATAACAGGCAACTTGAAGCAAATGACCTTGTAGACAGGCTTCAAGTTTCTTAATTTATGTGCACCCTCCAGCTCAGGGCGCCTCAGAACCCCTTCCTGCTCCGTAGAACTACGCTGTTGCTATATCGGTGCTACTGACAGAGGTACGGTACTCTGCCAGGAGCAAATCACTGCAAATAGTTGGAATGTTCCTATGTACTTTTTCAGTGGTGAGTGTAACACAGAGTACCTCTGGAGGCCAACTCTGTACCCAAATCCTGGATGTTCTGGGCTGACTTTTTGCTCGTGGTGTTGAATGACACTTGGCGCTCTGAACCTGGTAGGCTATATACCTTTAGCAGAGGCAGGGGTGAAGGGGTCCTAAAAAAATTTGAAATTTCCCAATTTTTATTCCTGCACAGGAAACAGGTTAATAATCTGATTTTATCATGAAACATCAAAATTTGACTACAACTATAAGCTTATACTCTACACATAAGCAGGCTAAGTCAAATTGTAACTTATACTTAGACTACATAGTTATGTAGGGTACACTTAACTATTGCAGAGTACTTACCTGTCATTATATAGTGTGACAACTCAACTGTCCTCCTGATCTGGAGTCCCTTCGAATCGCGGGTCATGGTGCTACCAACAGAGGTACTCTGCCTTACACTCACCACTGCAAAAGTGTACATTCAAACATTCCAACTATTTTCCAGTTTCTCCACCTTTTGGTTGAAACTCAACAGGATTCAAACTTTACTATCTAGAGCATACCGTTTGTCATCTTTATTTGAGAAAATTCACTCTGAGTTTAGCTTTTTACATTCTTCTCCAGCAATGACTTCCACTTAATTCAGTTGATTCTCAAAGCAAGGAATGTCTATCAAAAAAGCACTCCCCTGATGCATCCCATAATCAGGACGGCCTCCGCCTACCTTACTGCTCATTGCCATATTTTGGGTACCCTGTGGAAAATTTAAAAAAGAACTTGTGTCAGTTCTTTCTTAATATTGTTGAACTATGTCCAATACGAGTTCATAATTTCAAAATTTCAATATTTTTCTGGTACAAGGATGTTCTTTTCACACAGCTTCAGTCATCTCTGGTATATATCAAATTTAGTTGTGGGCGGTGTCCATCTGTGTAAGTCGGAATGACGTCACCCTGCCTATTCGCCTGTCGCCGAGCATGATGGGAGGAATTTCCGTATGGGGAATACATTGGGCAATCCTCATTCATCAGTCCACCAGCATGAAGAACAGTGTGGTGCATGTGTGCCTCTAGATAGTTTTAGTATTTTAAAGACTGCCGACAGTGATGTAAAATTAATAATTTTAGAATCCCTTTTTATCCACAAACTGAAACCCAACCTCAATAGCAACAATCGTTCCTATCCCTTGAAATTAGTTAATATCTAATATACCGGTATAGCTAATTTTTATTTTTGGTTAGCTTTATAAATCCTGTTTTGAAAGTTCAATATTACCAAAGTTTTTACCACTAACTTTGCATTTTTCAGCAATGATGATGAAGCAGGTCTCCGCAACATATTAATATAGCTACCATTTTTAACTATCATCTTTGATTTTAAATTCCCATTTGTATTGTTTATTGCAGAACTAATTGCATAGGTACTAAACTAATTATTTTGTCTCATTTTGTTGTCCTGTTGAGTTGAAAACCACTGAATGAAGGTGAAGTTAGCAGTAGATTCAGCACCTTCAAGATATTCTGCCTCATGAATCTAATTCTAACTACTCTGAGGGAGACAAGGATGAATGTATTCCACGTAGTAGCTACTGGACATTTGGTTGTGTTATTGTCTGACTCAGAAGAAGCAAATGAAACTTATGATGAAGCCATATGGCGTTCTTTGTACAGTAATGAGTTATCTGTTGTTGCTTCCTTAATAAGAAATGAAGATGGAACGTCCTGGAAGTGGTCTATTGCTTCAGAAGTAGTCAAGTGTCATTTTCAGACTCGGAATGTACCTACTATATAGGCATTTGTCCTGCACCGGCATCATATTCACGCAGAAATAGCTGTAAAAGAAGGTTCTTCCATGTCCACATTTAGATGAGCAAATGCGAAGACGTATCCAAAAGTGCACTTATTCTGAGGCATGACTAGCTACCGGAAATATAAATTGGACTGTTATGCTGGATGAGCTTGATAAAAATGTAGGACTAATCATCTGTCAAGTTGTAAATGGTGGAAGAAGCTTGCCTTTGGAAAGCTTTGTTGGGGTTGTCCTCTATTTCACAAAACTACTGAGTAGAATGAGGATTACTGGATTATGAAATATCTATGCTTTGATATGAAGAATGAAAGAAAACACAAGTTCTTACCAATAAGTTTTGCCTCTCATCTCCAATGTGGACACCATTCATGGATGATTAGCAAAAATGTTGTATTCCGACCACCAGCTTCTCAGCTTATGAGGAATTGGTATGGTACCTTGTACATCTCAATGCAAATTTATACAGTAGCTACATGGCAAATAAACCAGAAAAATTTGGCATTAAATTTTGGTTGTTTGTGGATGTGGAGAATAAATACTTAGGGAAAGATGTGGAAAATAAGTACTGTAGCTAGTTACCAGCTATCTATAGCTGGTGTGGATGCCTCCCTGGTCTGGCTTTCCTGCACTGGAGGTGTCTGGACCTGGGGAGATGCAGAGTTGAGGTTGCAGTGTCTTGTATAGTTGAGTGACCCGAGTCGAGTGTAAGAAGTATTTTGGGGGTTACTTCTCAATGTCTCTTTGTACTCTTAGAGACGACCCCTGAATGTGAGACTGTAAATCTTTAAATACCTCTGTTACAACGTAGAGGTTATGATGATCGACTTCTCTCGTTGGGACGTAGCATTCGTCGTCTGGAATAGAGTTTGAAGCACTCTTCCAAGTCTTACGGTGAAGGAAACATCAACGTTGATTCACACAAAAACTACTTTATTTCACTCTCTTAGAGATGTATACAAAGTTAACGCAGTACTAGTGAAGCCATGGCCAGTCGACTGACCTTCGTCGCAAGGGCCGTCTGTTCGAAAAGCACGTTTCCCTGGATCCTCTAGGTTTATATACTTTGCGAGCGGGGTCAGCGAGGCCAAAAACAAGTATAGCCTCACAGCTGTTAGCTAATTCAAAATGTTCAGCATTTGTTCCGCCGTCAAATATTTCAAGTTAATTTGGCTCTCAAGCTAGCTCGTTGTTTAGCTGCCGCGAGCATATCAAGGATAGAGCATATCTTCTCAATTTCCATCATTCTTAGAAATCTCTTTTGTTGACTGACAACATTTGGCTCGTAAGCTAGCTCCCAATTCAGCTATTGCTGGCAGATTATTTAGCCGGCGCCACAATTTAATTATCCACTCCTCTTCTGGAGGCAGACGATCTCAGGTACACTACGTACGCCACAATCCTTGTAGTAGGATTGCGGTGATATTCCTTGTACAGTATTAGGATTCCGGTGATATGATAAGATTATCATATAGCTATGCCATGTTACATAGTTACAACACCAACACAAGTATTACAATATAGTTACAATGTTCAGTTAGATACACAGTCGCTGTTCTTCCTATTGTTGCAAGAGGGGATGTTACAATTCTAATAATATGGAATACTCCAACACTCTTCCTCCCATACGGGCACGAATTTCGCCTGAAAGAAGCGTAATTCGGAGTGGCAGAACAAGGAAACGAAACAAATTCCAAGTAAGGCTAACATCCACTAGAAGGTTAGGCAAGTCAAAGCACTGCTACAACTACACAAAGTTAGAATATGTGTAGTGTTGTTATATAGTTATACCTGTGATAACACTCACTACCGTAGTATGACCAAATACACGAATTTGTAGTGTAGTATCCAAGACAAACTTATACCCTTAATCAACATTACAAAAATAATCTGAAATTTCAGAATTGTGGTAATTGAACCATATCAAAGAATATGAAGGTTCTCGTGTTCTTTAACGAGGGTATATTTTGTAGCATCATTTCGATTGACAGAAAGTATGTTTCACGTATGAGCATAGTGCAATGAAATATAATACATACAAAAAATATATACAGAATCCATATCGTAATAGAACATATAGACAATACATTGCTGTGTCAAGCCTCGAACATCGTCCATTTAAAGCATGAATACACAATGCATCAACGAAAGAATTTAAATATGATTAATAATTGCTTCATAATTCTCATTGAATTATAATTAAATAGTACAACCATAATTAGAATCATTGCTTCAAACCAGTTTTAATACACTTGGTATATTGACCTAAAATCGCGTTGATTTAACCACTGGCCAAACGTATGGTATTAAAATATAAGTAAAATAACCATCTGTGTATACAACTCGTATTCACATGAATAATATTTGACACTTCATCTCGATAATATAAGGTCGCTTATTAGATTGCATAAATAACTAGATTATGCACAATGAAGGTTAACATGAAATCATTTCTCTATTTTAGTCTACCGTGCTTCCGTAATATTTAGTAATTATTGCTGTAGCACAAAAATTATAATTCGATTAAACAGTAATAAAATAATAATCGAAGTACATCTCAATAATATAATTAGGTAATGTTAAATCTCGTCTGGAGGTAAGAAAACCTTCAGGGTACTCATGTAGGAAAAGGCAATGATATATGAATCTCGTTCGAGTATGAACACTTTGTCTCTCATCTTATGTAACATTCGAATGTGTAAGAGAATAAACTATTACTTTAGCGTACCTTAACTATAGTGTCGGAGGATACCGGTTGACAGAATATTTAATGTAAGGGCAACACGGAAAAAATTCGTACCTGCACCACCTGTATCTTATTCCCGTTTGGCGTTGTGTTTCTGCTTCTTCACTCCCGTGATTGTTCTGAATCGTATTCAGTAATGCTCTGTTACATTAATATTGACATTTACAGAGGTATTAATCGGAACGTGTAAAAAGGTATTAATTGGTGCATCTCTTGCGTAATCTATCTTCAATCGATAACCTCGTAATTGATATTTGACAAGCATAACTCTAGCTATCACAATTATCATCTTTCCTTGTTTATACACGACATATCTTGAACAAAAATTCTCGACCAGAAATTTATTATTATTTTGCCAGTAGCATAAAATGATTGTCTCTAGCTATTCAATTTCGTCTAGGCACAAAAATGTTTCAAGTCTGGTGAGCTTGATTTTCCTTCAACTCCATTTGTAATGAGAATGGAAACTTATGACGGTAGCTTCTGCAAAAATGATGCATACGCTGCGGTCTAGACAGAAATTATTCTGGTACTCACTGCATAACGGAATGCTTTATACTGGAGAACGTATCCTGGACATGATATGTTCCTCATATGATTCTTGTTGTTTATCATACTTATTAACAAGGATCTGCTCCTTCAAAATCCGTTATACCGTTAAACTACGGTTAAACCACTATTCGATCTATGTTAATACGATAATTTTCTTTGATTGTTATAGCCTACTTCGATAATTATAGTTAAGGATCTCTTCGTAAACACTAAACACAAGACAAGCTTCATTCACTTGATTCAACAATTGATTGTGAAAATCAACATCAGTTACTTTGACAAAATTACCGCTTTTGGCACTGTGTACTTTGTCACGTGCCATCCATTTTGCTTTTAAGTAATCTTTAACTCCTTTTATAGACATATTCTGTAGAATTTTTTGTGCAAAATTTCCATGATTTCTCTCTTTGATATTGAATTAACTTGTTCATTATTTCATCTCTCGACTCTATACGGATAAATACCTTCTAAAATCGTCTAATTATGACTGTTTACTTCACTGCATACAGAGTTATGCTTTTTTTAGAGTTAGTTGGCTCTATAACCATTACTGTATAATATTCATTCACAATAATTGGTTCTTGTAAAAGGGCTCTTTCAACTATCAATTATTCATTCACTTGCTCTGGAATTGGCCTTTATTTACTGCTGGATTTATCGTATATAGGCGTCTAAGCTTGTACTCTTCATTAGTGACACATTTTTATTTTTATAATGTTGCCAGTCAACTAATTAGTACCCCGCTTTCTCGCATGAACTGTTATATTATTTTCGTTACTATAGTAGCAAGGTTTCTCTATAACATACTTGCTCTCTTAGTTCGATAGGATAGGCATTAATTCGTTCAAGAACTGTGTACATCTATCGACCATTAGATAAGAGATTTTCATAATTAGTCTGCTACCGTATAGGAATTATCTCTAATTTTCATTATCGACGTATTCTTCTCTTACTATGGAATATATGACATACTTTAGGTGTTACAAAAACGAACCATTATCACATGCGCGTATATGCGCAAGTAAATATCTGTTTACAATAATTATCATTTATTAAAAATCGTCACGTCTCTCTCGTAGATTAGCATACCTGTTTTCTCGTTCATTGTAGATACCGTACATTATTTCTCTATCGTAGGTTAGCATAGGTACCTGTTTTCTCGTTCATTGTGGATAAGTTATATCTCTAATATATTCTTCACAACTAAAATCGGACGGTGCGTCAGGGCGACTTACCACGTCGAAAAATCTCTAAGTCTATTTACTGCCCGATATATATATATATTGGACGGAGCTACGGTGAGGCTTACCTCCTCCTATAAATCTCAAGTCAATTATTTCACATTTCAACTTCTCTTCACTTGTCAATTCTGGCTGATAGCCTGATACTTGATCGCTAATAAATGTACACGTCATCTGGCGACAGAAAAGTTGCTACAGATATTGTCCTAGTTGGTTACAATATTTCAAAAAGAAAACAATATTCAGCTTTGAACATTGCAGGTGCAGTCCACGCTGTTTCGATGCCTCTTGTAGTAGCCTATGTAGGGATACCGGGCTAGCGTGTACCATTGACGCCAGACGCTTGCACGTACCCAGCCTCGCCAGTATGCGTCCAATTTTCTTGGATGTAGTGCGGGTGAGCTGACCGGGGCTCCCTCTTGCATTATATCAGTGGACTTCTGTTGACTTCACTGGGGACTTTACTCCTGTTGAGTGGTTATACTTATAGCTACTTTTGTTGACTCCACTGGAGACTTCATTCCTGTTGAGTGTTTATACATTTGTTGACTTCACTATCGTCTTCACTTCATTGAGTGTTTATACATTTGTTGACTTCTCTGTCAACTTCACTTCTGTTGCCGTGTGGACTTGCTTCCGTGTGTTTGCTGTGACCGGCCACCCTGCGGTGGCAAAACGTGTATTATTTAGAGCTGACCAGCCATTCTGTGGTGGCAAAACATGTATTATTTAGAGCTATGCAGGTATATCGATTCAAAGATATGATGTTGCGGGTTGCCTATGCCCTGTTGCACATCACCCTGCTACCTACTGCAACTGGAACTGGAACTGGTTGAACAGATTTCCCTATCTTGGAAAAAGTGACTAGGCTATAGGGAGGCAGACGTGTCTCTTTTTAGTGTGATGTTTCAATTTGTTGCACCATTGTTCAAGAAAGGCTGTCATACAATCTTACATGTGATAACTCATTCACGTCATCGGATCTCACTAACCATCTTGCTGATAGAAAGTACAGCATTGTAAGCACTGTGCGCAATGATTGCTGGAAAATTCCAGCTGAATGTATAAAGGCTAAAGCTCTTAATGAGACTAGTGCGATGAAATGTAAGAAAAGAACAATGCTATAATTACACTTAGCTACATCATACCAGTGCAAGAAATCAAAGAACATACCTATTCTTAGCACTTTGCATTCTGATGTCCCAATACCCACAGTTGCAGTGGACGTCTTTGACCATATGACAAGAATATAGGCACCTATTTAGGCCTAGTTAGCTTCCAGTGGATGCTGAATAAGGTTAGTGTTGGTGTTTAATAAAACATGTTCTAAAAAGTTTTTTTTTTTTCAGGAATTTGGCATGTGTCTGCACACTGGATTAAAACGCACTCAAGGATGATCACCTGTTTACTTAATGCAGCTATATAAGTGAATATCTTCAACTTCGACAAATTTCTCTTATTCTAGAGATTGAATTCTAGCTATTATGTGAGAGAAGTGTACAATACTATACTTCATTCAAATTGTACACAGATTTCCAATTATTTCTTGGTTACTTTTTACATATGTTGCTGATGTTTTGAGCTTTATTTCAAATCCAGAAAAACTAAATTTGTGTCTCGGCAGGGTTTTCTGTATTTGTTGCATAACTCCAGGATGAATATTGTCAAAATTTGTCTTCCTAAAAGTAAACCACTTATCACTGCATTGTCTATGTCTACTAGACATTGCATTAAAAGGTGTGCTCCGCAGCTTCAAAATAATTTGAGAGGCAACTCATATCCTCCTTTGCAGCTCAGATCCCTCCATAGCACAAGTGATTCGCTCAGTGATTCATCCCTTAACATTGGCTCATCACCTTCATTACAGTTAATCTATACTTGTAAAATTTGCAGTTCAAGACAGCAAAAGCAGTTCTCCAAACTTGCTTATACTAAAGGCGTTGTGATAGTGACTTGTGATTCTTGCAAGAATAAACATCTTATAGCAGACAATTTAGGGTGGTTTTCTGATATGAATGGTAAGAAGAATATTGAAGATATTCTCAGAGAAAAAGGCGAAATTGTACAAAGAGGACTTTTATTTCAAGACGGCAATGCTTCTGAAGGAAAGAGTGAAAATCCTGCTCTGCTGAAAAACCAAGATAATGCCTCCTAATAATTGTTAGACACGTTTTCTTAGCACTGTGTTTCGGAATAAATACCTATGGCTAATGTGTCTCTAGTTGTAGTGTGTGGTTTGCCTGCCTCAGGCAAGACCACTTTTTGCAAAAATTTATTAAGACTTGATTATAAAGAAAATTCGTCCTCGCAAAATATTAAAGCACAATGTACTTTCACAGAATCTAATGAAAAGACAAATATATATGAAGAAAATGCAGCAACTACAATAGAGCAGAAGCATATATTAACATACATTCATGTTTCTTTTGATAACCTGATACCTCCTGATGAGCTGAGAAAATATGTTGAAAAATCCAAGACACTCTATGCAACAGAAACTTCTTCTCCAGATATCTTTGTGTCGGACCCTCGCTGTAGTACCATTGAGAGCAATGAAGTGGGAAAAAATAGCTGGAAAGAAGCTCGGCAAAATGTGCATGACCTAGTCGAAAATTTAGCAAATACTGCCTGCTCAGATGGATATGAAGCTGTAAAAAAATTCTGTGGCATTCACAACCTTCAATGCTCACCAAATATTTGCCCTCAGAGTTCTTTTGTGATACTGTTAGACGATAATTTCTACTATAGGAGCATGCGTCAGCAGTACTATTCACTTGCTGCTAGGCACAAAATAGGTTTCTGTGAAGTTTACGTGAAGTGCTCTATCAACAGCTCCATTGAAAGGAATGCATCACGACCAACCCAAGAGTGTGTCCCGGTAGACGTAATAAAAAACATGGCTGCCAAAGCTGACTTTCATCTCCCGATTTGTGAGGAAGGTTCTGGGTTTGCTCATCTAGTTATAGAACCCACTGACAGTTCCCATTGGTACTTACTAGAGAAAGAACTAGAAGCTATGATAGCCAAGTCCCTTTGTGTACCTGTTGATAAGGCTGACTGGCTTGCTGTCATGGCTCACAAAGAAAAGGAGGCTGCGGAAAGTAGAAAAATATGTTCCAAAAGTGTTCTTCACCAGGCTGATAATATTTTGAAGAAATCCATTGCGGAAGTTTTTAAAAAGTTGAAAACTGGTAAATTTCTTAGTGATTGTGAATTAGTTGATATGAAAAAAGTAGCTCAAAAAGCAAATTTTGCGAAAGTTTCGATACTCAAAGGTCTTAAAGATGGTACCATCGTGATCCCTGGTTGTGACGGAGAATGCACTCCTGAAGTGCTTCAACAAATGGAAACTTATCTTCCAATACTCCTTTCTTCTACAATTTCTGATCGCTCATCTCATGATTGAAATAGGCTCTTGCATTTCCTACTAGGTATAGCCTAGTTGTATTGAAAGTGAAGTCGTTGAAGTTAAGAGGATAGCAGCTTTCATATATTTCTTCTATTTGTATATAAAAAAATTTGTTACTGCTGTTAAATAAGAATACATTCTCTCGAGTGTTTATTTATGCTGAAATTTCCACAGTGGAAGGATGTGGTTAAGCCATTTACGAATGTACAAATGTTGATCAGTTTGAGCTAATTTCACATAGCGACTTTGTTCAATTTTATCCCATTTGGATTAAATTTTGTGTGTTTTTTATATAGGTACCCTAAGTTTTTTACTTCTAACCTTATCTCTTCCTTAACGTATGCAGATTTGTCGCTGTATGCCAATAAACATGTTAACTTCTCACTGTTAAGTAACGACTGTTCTTGAGTATCAGCAGCTACAGCGTGGGGTATCCCATGGCCTGAGGGCCCCTCGGTTGAATCTTGCATAGCTAGGTAGTTATACGAGACTTGCTCCTGTTTGTTGGCAAACATGCTTGTCAGACTTCACTACATGTACTGTTGCAACTATGCCACTTCTGAGAAGATGCTGAATGATTTTTTAAAAGTATCTTCTTGAAATAGCTCGTCACTCGATGTTAACAAGTAACCTCTCAGTCAAGCATACTATGCATAGGCAATGAATCAGTGTAGAAAAAAACTGCAACTACCGGTTATTATATTGTCGACCCTGTGAGCAGATTTTCTTAGTAGGTATATATAGCTAATATCTACCAGTATCCAGTATGGGCATAGCTAATTGTTTTTGTGGATTGTGTTATCACATAAAAAATTTTACATTTGCCTTTAATACGATCATTCAATTATGGTGGTATTTGTGAATTATGTACTTTCGATTATTACCTCCGCCAAGGAGGTTATGTTTTCGTCGTGTTTGTCTGTCTCTTTGTCTGTCTATCACCAGGATAACTCAAAAAGTTATGAACCGATCTGGATGAAATTTACAGGGATTGTTAGGTATGTTAGGAGGAACAGATGATAAACTTTTGGTGAAGATACGGTATGTCTATCCGTTTGTTTGTTTGTCTGCGTCATTTTTCTCGATGCCATAACTCAAAAAGTTATGAATGGATTGTAATGAAATTAACATGAGTTGTTAGGTACATAACAAAGAGTAGATTACCAAATTTTGATAATGGTTCGTCACTGTTTTTGATTTTATGCTTGTTGGCACAATAACTCAAAAAATAATGAATGGATCTTTATGAAATTTATAGGAGTAGTTAGTAATGGTAAAAGACATAAATGATCAAATTTTGGTGCAGATCGGTTGGTTCGTTTGTATGTTTGACTCATATTTGTCGTAACGTTTGTTAACAGTATAACTCAAAAAGTTATGAAGGGATCTTCGACAAAATTGAACAAGCTGTTATTAATATAATAAGGCACAGATGATTAGATTTTGGAGTTTATGCAAAGAAAATTATGGTTTCAGAGCCAATTTGAATTTTTGCTACCGTTGGCTCACTTGGCGGAGGTATGCGCTCTCAGAGTGCTCTAGTTAGCTATGTGGACATCTGCTACCACTATCTTCAGGGAAAATTGTGCTGGTGTATCTGAAGATATTTTTATGCCACGGTAGTGCAGATAACCTGATTGCAAGCTGTTTTGTATTGAAACTGGAAATAGACAGTAGTGAGAATTATGTTTTTAAATAACCTCTGTTCTACATTAACCCATTTTGCTTCTTACAGTATTCTCAGATGACCATTATTACCTCTGTCAAGGAGGTTATGTTTTTGTCGAGTTTGTCTGTCACCAAGATAACCCAAAAGTTAGATTGGATATCCAAAGAACAAACGTGAAGTTCACTTCATCTGTGTACCGCAAACCAACTTTCACTGGGTTGGGCTATACAGTAGTTGTTTTTAGCTTTTGTCTACTTGTGTACAAACTGAACGCCATCCGTACCTTGCTTCATAGAGCATACAGACTTTCTTCATGCTACTTGTCATTTTACTCTGAAATAAAATTTTTACGGTCATTTTTCATCAATAATGGATATCCTGCATTTTTATTAGATAAGTTTCTTTACAATGTGTTTGTAGGTATGAAAGCAAGTATGTGCACCGTCGAAAAATGTAAATTGTATATTTCTCATCCGTTTATAATAGGCCATGCATCTACCGAATTGCCATATAGCTACTTCAGGGACAAACTTGGGAAATTTAACCCACAAATCGACTATATTTGTGTTTAGGAACGACTATCAAATCCGATCCTTTTTTAACCACAAAAACCGACTGCCTTCTGAGTTGCTGTCGAATGTTGTTTATAAATACCGGTATAGTTGTGGAACTTGCCATAGTTCCTACATC
>LQNS02000140.1:9589823-9602086 GCA_001587735.2 Parhyale hawaiensis
ATCATAAAGTACCTACATGTCCCGTCAACACGCGGTACTACCCAGACAGGGAGCTATCCTTTCATAGATGTAAAGCTCTGCCTTAATATCTTTGCGATGATTCTACAGGCAACACAAGACGGGTCTTCACAAATTCTTCGCTGTCATTATTGACAGCGCGGGCTCTCTAGTCAATTCAAGAATTACTAACTTCAGCCAATATAAGTTGGCAAAGTGTTACGTGATTAAATCTGTCTCGTTTTGTCGTTTACACAGCCGCAGGAGCAACAGCGCATCTGATGTTGTTGTAGGGGACTTGCCAACTTCCCCCGGCTTATCTCATGTTGACTGTAGTGTTAGTGATGTAAAAAAAAAATTTTATTTGCTCGCTGTTTTTTAACATGTTTTTCTACTTTTTTTTTGTTTTTTACGATTTATTTTGGATTATGTACCCAAGACTGCTATATTTATGTGCCATCTATGGTTAAACATACACAAGAAATAGGTCATACAATCTATTTTCCTTTTATTCCAGGCAACCCGATATTTGTAGACTCGTAAGATATTAAAAGAATTGACAGTTTGCTTTACTACGCAGTCGTAAAATACTGTAAATATGAGAACTAGAATTATAGAAGATAAGGTCATATTTACTAAATCATTGAAACGACATTAAAATAAGAACGTTGATAATTCATATAAGTTTGTTGATTGTATACGCTCTTTTAGCAAAGCTCAGCGATATTTTATGGCATCGTTCGATGTAGAAAATCTTTTCAGTAATATTCCACTTAATGAAACTGTAGACATTATTTTACAACATTTTTTTCTCAGGACCCTGTTTCGACCGTCATTGGTTTAGGTCGTTCATATTTCAAAACATTACTTGAACACTGTTCTGCCCTCCTGATTTCTGCCCTGAGCTGTACAAGCGTTATGTTGACGACACACTTCTATTCTCTCACTCCTCCCTTCCAGCTAAATTTTTAGATTATCTCAATAGCAATCATGTCAATATAAAATTTACAATGGATTGTGAGATAAATGAAATATTGTCTTTTTTGGATGTTTTAGTCTCGAGGAACGGCGAGCAATTTGAAACTTCAGTTTACCGCAAGACAACTTTTACAGGTTTGGAAACAAGTTTTTTTTTAGTTTTACACCCCGAATATTCAAAATCAATAGTATCAAAACTCTGCTCTCATGTGCTTTCAAAATATCGTCAAACGTACTGAATTTGTATTCAGAATTTCAATTCCTTGTCAGCTTTTTCCGCCAGAATGGTTACCCAACTAATTTGGTTTATTCACACATCAAAAAATTTCTCGCCGCCCATTACCAACCTAACACCAACGAGTTGCCATCCAGGAATCGGTGTTTCTTTGTCATGCCGTTTTTTGGGGGGACAGTCGGAAAAATTACGTAATGAGTTATCCAGGCTTTTATCTGAATATTTCTCTGACTTAGGCCGGCTGCCCACTAACAACTTTCGTTGCCGCTAGCAGCCCTAGAAACAACTTAACTTATCCGACTGCGTAGACGTGGCCGTGACTTCAGCATGACGTCTATAAACATCATGCTGTAATTCTTAAAATATCAATCTTTGTGGGCTTAAACCGCTCATAATTAGGAGCGATCGTTGAAAGTTCAACACTGCCACTCGCTATAGTGTAAAAGTTGCAGTAGCGACTGGAATGTTTATAATTTTTTTGAGACAGTTAAACTTTGCGCAAGCTGAAGCCGTGACGTAGCTACGTGAACGGATTAGTTGAGTTTCCTCTAAGCTGCTAGCGGCCACGAAAGTTGTTAGTGGGCAGCCGGCCTTAGACTTCAAAATAATTTTGTCAAATAAATATACTATTGATTCACTGTTCCGGTACAAAGACGCACTTCCCCTCGGCCTTCAGGAATCTCTTGTATATAAATACTGTTGTGAACTATGAACATCTTCTTACGTGGGTTCTACTTCCCGTACACTTTTTAAGAGATCTTCTGAACACGCTGGGAGGAGCTGTCGTACCGGTAACATCCTAGCCTATCCTCCATTATCATCCGTGCGACAGCACGCTGAGGTTTGCGGCTCCAGAGTCCGATTAGAAAACTTCGAAACTCGTACTACGTGCAAAAGCTCTGACCTTAGAATAGTTTTATATCTTTAGACTGAAGCCGATTGTAAATGACGAGAATCGTGTTCGCCCACTTTTTATAGTTAGTCATTAGGTGTCTTGTTCTATGAATTCATATGTATTTTTAGGTATTAGATTTTCATTTGTAATTGTCGTCTTTATAGAGTACTGATGATGGGGTAGCCCGAAACGTTTACCTTTTATAATTCGACGTTCTTATTTTAATGTGGTTTAATTGATTTAGTAAATATGACCTTCTCTTTTATAATTCTGGTTTTTATATTTACTCGTAAGATATTGTGAGTCTTGGGAGCCGGGACCTAGTGTTTCACTTTATATATTAATTATTAGTGGAATGAAGCAGAAAAGGCCATATAGATAAAACTAATATTCAATAGCTATGTAATATGCAACAGTAAAGACAGCAATTAGTGACTTGAAAATCGATTGTCAAAACTGATTATTACATTTTTCCATTTGAATAAACCCCTCAGGTGGTATAGGCCAAAGCTCATAGGGCGAAGGATGTGCCAAAGCCTATAAGCCATTGGGTTGGGTCAGTTAGGTTCGCCCATTCTATGTTATGGGGAGCAGTGCCCCCAAGGGATTTGGGGACTCTACTTTAGCCACTAGCTAGGCTTTCGGGACATCTGTCTTTTGTGCCCACTTTGTTTCCTTCCGATTTGATACTTGTATTGATCTTGCTTTCTTCTGTTCTTCTATCCCGACTAGCTGTTCAACTCGACGTGTCAGTGTCACTAAATTTGTTGATAAAAGTGGCAAGATGATTATCATAAGATGTTTTGCTCTGTTTATAAAAATACCTCAAAATTGTATTGTATGTTAGTTTTGAAATAAATGAAATACGGCACATTTAAAGTGACCGTCTTGCGAAAGGAAAGTTATTTTTTTATATTGGGTCGGTTTTCGTGAAATTTGTAACAGTTATGTTATGCCTATCGAAAATGAAGGTGGGTTTGCTTAGAACTTTATCCCATTTTTCTCCATAGAAAACAAGTTATTCAAAGAAAACGGAAGAAAAGGGGGCCTGGGGAAGTTCTACTTCTCCAGTCCTCCTACAGTTTTTATTGTAGAGATGATGCACATGCCATTAGATTTCCAAACGCAAAGTTTATAAAGTTAAGCCTGCCGAATTTCAAAATTTTGGGAAAAATTATGGGGAAAATGTGTTAGCTGTAGATGTTTATATGATTTACCATAGGCTTCTCAAAGTAAGATCAACTTCATTTTGATTTACAAATTATGCGAGCTTGACTTTGCAAAGCTAGCGGTATGTGTATCATCTCTCTATGATTAAACTGTAAGAATAACGTTTTGAAAATTGGGAAAAGATTTCTATATATAAACTTTAAATTTTCGTACAAAAACACATTCATCATAGAGTCCTACTTTCAATTTAAAGACAATCCACCCACACCGCTCCTGTCAAGTGTTATCTACCGTTTCCATTGCAGAGGATGCAATGCTTCTTACATTGGTAGCACTGGACAACATTTCAAAGCCCGCATTGACCAACATTTAGGTGTATCCAGTCGAACCGGTCTACCACTTGCAAAACCGTCACATTCAGCTCCCCGCCTGCATGCTAAGCAAAATGACCATCCCATCAGCAAAAATGACTTCTCAAGCATTGACTTCTAATCCAATAGAACTCACTATGTTAGAATCCCTTTATATCCATAGGACAAGACCCAGCTTCAACATCATGACCTCAGCTGTACCTCTTCCCACTATCCCCGACTAACTAGCTCCACATCTGCCGACTGTACAGGAGCTGACACCCGGCCCCTTCTCAGAGCTCTGTTCATTCGCTTTTTAGACTAGGCTATAGCCTATGACCGACGTTTTTCCTCCGACTGTATATGTTCTTTTCTCTCCGCCCTAGAATCACTATCACTATATATCCAGCAAAACCTAGCCTCAGTATAATGGCTACAGCTGTACCACTCGTCACAACCCATGACTGACACTTTTTCCTCCTACTGTGCTTGCTCGTTTTCCTCCGCTTCCCTTACCGTCCGACGCTTAGCTATATAAGAACCCCATAGCTCTCCATGATCATTCGCCCTTTAGGTCCCACCCTATTAACACATGTCAAAACTTAGGTCATCTAAAATAAATTCTGTTAGGCATTCTTTGTAGATTTTATTTAAAATTTTTGATGATGGGAAAAAATTCCCGAAACGGTAAGTTTAAGTTTGCTGTCTACTTTCTCATCATTGTTTGAAAGAAGATTTCAGTTAAGGTTTGTGCTTCTTACATGTGTTCCCTACTTACGCCAGGTCCACACGAGCGATCACAGACGCAGTAGGCTAACTGAGAAGCAAAAACAACCAGTTCTCTTCTTTGTCCAGACGGGATCAAACAGTAACCGCTAACACTTCAAGGCTGCAACAAGCAAATTCAGCATTCCATAACTATTAATAGACGTTCCACCCTCACTTTATTGTCGTAGATATTTAGCGATTTTAGTTGTTTAAAAGCTTACTATCGTGTAAAACTTCACGTACCCTATACTAGTAAGAAGTGGGCATAATAATTCACTCACTGACACCTCTCAAATACACAAATACAGACGGCAGAACATTAATTTCTCATTTTTTATTCATTACTTTCTTGGCTTTCTACTACAATTCATAGTGTGCACATCAGTTTCTTGCTTTACAATGTAGATCGTGCTCCATTGTAGCTTTTAATACTAAAAACAGAAGAAACTGACGTAACTAGACGAATATGCTACAGTTATTTACTAATTGACGTCATATGGTCGCCAAATGCTTCCCGCTGTCCAGAAATTGCAATCAGACATTGAAAAAATCTACCTGGTTTAATTTCAATTGAAAAAATGATGCTTTTGTCATTGGATACGGTAATGGAGCCATGTACTAATTATGAAATCTAAAAAATAAAAGTTAGACTTGTGTACTTTTTCCCACACAAAACGAGTTATTCAAAGAAAGCGGAGGAAAAAGGGGTTATTAGTTTTATGTGACTAATTTGTTTTCTATGGGAAAATTGAAAAGTACATGAGAGCTGTATATTGTCTTAGTTGATTACTTAGAAACGTTTTTACTCCTTGATGAAGTATTTAAATTACAATATGCAAAAAAAAAAAAAAAAAAACTTCGATGCTTTTTGTTCGAATTTTTTGTAAAAAACTAGTTTTTTTTAATCACATCTCTAGCTTATTTTACGAAACAACAGGTGTAGTTCGAAGTAATGTGTTTGCACCGGGGTGCACATAACAGTCTTTTGGTTTCCATACGTCCTGCTCACCGTCCGAATTCATTGAGGTGTCCGTGTAGACAGCAGCAAAGTACGTAACCTTTCAAGTTTTAGTTCGCTATAGATTTGACGAGACGTCAAACGCTTTCAGGTGACACCTCCTTAGCCAGCAGGTGAGACTACTGATATACTAAAGGACGCGCTAAACCATTCAGACGCGAAGCAATGCAGGTGGTGGGGACCCGGGGCTGCAGAGTCGGAGTGGGTCAATTTTTGATGCCAGGAGTCGTAAATTGGTTAGAACAAGGAATCAGAGTCTGTGAAAATGAACCTAATTTATTAAGAAAACTAGTGTAGTCGTAGTTCCTAGCAATCCCATACTTATAGTGTCGAAGGAAGCGGAGTCTGGAACTGGCAAAACCCAGGAGCCTGCTATGGATTAGGTACCTTAGCCTTAGCTAAACCTCCGGGACGTCTGTCTTTTCAAGTCCACTTTGCTTCCTTTCGCTATTATACACCAACTGATGATGTTTTGGTCTGCTCTTCTTTCTCTATTTTATTTTCCCACGAACGTTTTTGAGTTCAGCGTTTCAATAGTAAGCTTGTATACCCCTTAACTTTTTTGTTAGATCACTTTTGGCGTGCAGACAGAGTTTCGAACTATTAATATACCTTACCCTGATTACCTTGATGATACTTCGGACGAGGTCCAGTTGGCGTTTTGCACGGGCCCATCTTGCGCAGAGGTTATGCTGCAGTCCGTGACCAGCGAGTTAGCCCCACAGTTCACGTAGCCGCTTACAACAGGTTTATCTGGCACTTTCAGTAAGTATGCATCCAGTAAGTTTTTAAATTTCACAGTCTCTGTACCGGTGACATTTCGGATGTGACGTGGCATTTTGTTGAATAATCTCGCCCCCCGAACCGCAATATGATAATGAAGTTACCAGGAGCCGGATTTAGTCCATCCGATACTGCAACCTTTGGGCCTGATGCTCATATGCCTTATATATAAGTTAAAAAGATACGTCTGCCGTTACCTTACCGTTCCAGGGATAGAGTGGCTCAAGTTTTACAATAATTTATGAAAGTTGGTATAAAAAATTGATAAAATCAGAGCAGTGGTATGTTTAATTCTTCGTAGAGCTATACAGTATTTGTTACCCTAACTTGAAACATTTGAGTATCCAGTCCAATTCAATTCCATTAGCAGGGTGATGTCCATCAGGGCATAGGCAAACCTGAAACATCATATCTTTGGATCGATATACCTGCATAGCTCTAAATAATACATGTTTTACCACCACAGGCGGCTGGTCATCTCTAAATAATACATGTTTTGCGACCACAGAGTGGCCGGTCACAGCAAACACGAGGGAGCAAAAGCTACTCGGGTCATGCGACTATACAAGACACTGCAAACTCACCTCTGCATCTCCCCAGGCCCAGACACCCCAAGTGCAGGACAGCCAGACTAGGGAGGCATCCACACCAGCTATAGGTACCAATTAATCCCTACACAAAAAACTAAGACTACAAATACCTAAGCCATGCTAGTTCTTGCTGCAAAGCCCTAGTAAGTCAAGAACTACTTCCAACAGTGCTACAGTGTGGAGTCCGAGTAAGTCAGGAACTCCTTAAACAGTATCAAACTCCTCTATCTGTAATAGCCACGTCTCTCTTACCCCCACACCCTTTCCAGGTACTCCTTGACACAATCAATCATCCTCACACTAGCCGCTCCATCACACCCAAGCATTTGAGTCAACCATTCCAGGCCCTTTCTCTCGTACACCACATCTGCTTGTGCACCCCACTCTTCCAGGATCACTTGCATCATCACCCCTCGTTCCTGTGAATATGCTGCACACTCCAAGATTAAATGTTCTACACTTTCATCCTCACCCCAGTCAAGACTTCCTATTTCGTTCCACCGATACCTAGGTGCGAGCATTCACACTGAGAGCCTGGGACCGTGCTTGGAACAGCAGGTTGTCACCTCTACTTCCATCATACCAACAATCATACTTAGGACATTCTTTATTCCTGTACCATACTAGAGTTGACTTTTCTTCCATACCTCCTCGCCATTGATCTAGTCTGTATGTCTGTACTCGCCTATCAATTTCATTCCTCCACTGCAGCACACTCCAATCCAGCCGCCACGGCAGCAGAATGCTTCCGTTCTCTGCTCTAACACCTTGTATCGCCCGCGTTCGATACCCGGGCTGGCACGCGAGCTCTTTACAGATCTTGGTGTGCTGACTCGGCAGTTGCATGTGCGGCAGTTGTGTGTGCATGCACGGCACTGTGGTGGAACTGCCTCCCTCAGGAATGAGCGGGGTGGGGGGTCTCGGGTAATTTGTTCCTTCCGTCAAATTGGCGTCATAGTTCTTGGTGACCCGAGGGCGACTGCGACTACACCTATTCATCTGGGGCCAGTGGGCCTATACCCGCAGCACAAACCAGTGCATGTAGGTCTCCCAGGTGAGGGTGGGGTCTAAGTTGACTTTGCCTTCCCCTTCTTCCACAAGCACTCGTCATTCATCTCGAGGCAGTCCAGGTACCTGGTGTGCCCACCTAACGTGCAGGCCACGAACATCAACTGTACGTCTACACACTCTTTCCCATTTGCTCTTGCGGACATTCCAAAGGTGCACCTTCCTAGCAAACCTTCCACTATCCATACGTTCCAGTCGTACTTTATAGTTCAGTATACCCTTTATCATGCGTTCCTTAAATGTGCTCCATCCCACATTCCCTCTGAGTGCCTCAGTTGCTGTCCACCTTGGTGCACTGAGAGCTGCCCTAGCAACCTTTGTATCACCCGCTTCAAATCTCCCATGGTCGGAACATCTACTCATGGATGATCGACCAAGCCTCGGAGACCTACACAATATTTTAATTACGAGTTTTTTGTTAATTTTACAACTATCTGTATCAAATATTACAGAAACGGAGGTTTAGCGGGGAAATATTTTTGAGCATGCGTTTTTACGAACCAGTGCTGGGCACTATCTCGTTTATTGACGAAGTTTCGTTTTGTTCAACATTTAACATTCCTCAAATTATTTTGAAGATTATATCGAACTGACCAATTTTCATTGTTTTGACTCCTGCTAACCCCAAAATTCATAAGAACCAGCCAGCATTGCGAGGGCTGGTATGGGTATCGTGGCATATTTTTGCTGATGTATTAGCCTATACCTACTACCGATGCAATGGAACATTGCTATTGCATCAACCAATTTTTCTCATTGTCATAAATGCTGTTGACTTTTCCCAACGTAATTACCTCCGCCAAGGAGGTTATGTTTTCGTCGGGTCTGTCTGTCATAAAGATAACTCAAAAGGTAATCGACGGATTTTGACGAAAATTACAGGGATTGTTAGGTATGTTAGGAGGAACAGATGATTAACTTTTGATAAAAATCCGTCCATCCATTTGTTTGTTTGTCTCATTTTGTCAATGCCATAACTCAAAAAATCATATATGGGCGAATTTTTTTATGAAATTCACATGAGTTGCTAGGTATATCACAAAGAGTATAAACGACCAAATTTTTGTCATGATCCGTTTGTTCGTTCGTTTCTTGGTCACTGTTTTATGCTTGTTAGCACAATAACTCAAAAAATAATGAATGGATCTTCATGAAATTTATATGGGTTATTTGTAATGTTAAAAGACATTAATGATCAAATTTTGGTCCAGATAGGTTTGTTCGTTTGTATGTTTGACTCATGTTTGTCATAACGTTTGTTAGCAGTATAACTCAAAAAAAGTTATGAACGGATCTTCAAGAAAATTGCACAAGCTGTTATTACAATCAAAAAGCGCAAATGATTAGATTTTGGAGTGTATACAAAGAAAACTATGGTTTCAGAGCCAATTTGAATTTTTTGCTACCGTTGCTTTGCTTGGCTGAGGTATGCGCTCTCAGAGTGCTCTAGTTTTTATTGTACCTTTAATAACTTAAGGTCGATTTCACACGTCATTCATATCAACGCTTTCGTTCATCTACTTGTCCGGAGGTGTAACTTTGCCCCAGGGATAGCAGAAAAGTCAACTGTTTTCTGAGTTCTAATTCACACCAAATTTGGCGGGACATCTGCAACTTGCCTAGTGACACATGCAGAGGGAGCTGGTTTGACGGTCACCATTTTAAAGACTTTTTGTGGTATACACAAAGTTATGCTGAGTTTACACGGCATTTATCTCAACGCTTTCACTCATTCGAATGTTTTATAGCGTCGTTGCCAGCGCAACTTTGTGTGCGCCTCAGAACATTAACATATTTATCGTCAAACCAGGTTCTTCTGCAAGTGTCACTAGGCAAATTGCAGATGTCTCGTCAAATTTGGAGAGCACTAAAACTCAGAAAACAGTTGACTTTTCTGCTATCCCAAAGGCATAGTAACACATTCGGACAAGTGGATGAACGAAAGCGTTGATATGAATGACGTGTGAACTCGCCCTCTGATGTAAAAGGGAAAGAGCAATGCAGGAAGATACACGTGTCTTGTTTACAAAATGCCCCCCTCGCTTTTTCATCCAAAACAGTGTTAGAATATCGGACAGTAAGAACAGAAGTTAGAGACACGCACAACGAGATGAAAAAAAGCTAAATAGAACGAGGGCAATACTGATCGAGAGAAGTTTATATCGAGAATTTCCTGTACATACATCGAGTACATCACTGAAGTTCAGTTTTATAGATAAGTTTTTGTGGGCAACACCATGTGCAGTGTTGCAGAAAGATGGCTAATGAGAATGGATAAAGAATAACTGCATCTGATGTATCAACGTATTTAATGCGGCGAAAGAAAACTGACGGTACACATGACACAATGTAGGACACGTTGGCATTATCAGAAACAACGATGAGAAGAATTAAAGGGCTTAAAAAAGATTGCTCAATTGTAAAAAAAAACAGGAAATCATTATTACATTAAGATAACATTACTTCCACTGCATGGAAGTATCTCCGCAGGTTCTTGCCTCGAGGTTCGAGTTTCTTCGTATCTCCATAGCCCATACAACTTGATTTGCAGCGTTTTGGCTTCTGTATAACTCATGTGGGGTGCACTACCTGTCCGTGCTGGCCCGGGCGTGAAGTTCTAATAATAATAATAATTTGTAATTGTCTCGGCGCAAGGATTATGAGACATAACAGGTTAACCCACGGTGCGGGGCCCAGCTGTACTGCATCATGGGAAATGGGCTTGTGACGTCATAAAAACCTACAGCGTTTATCAGTAGCTATTTTGCATTGTTTCTTCATCATTTTATTTTGGCCTTCAGAGTGTCCTACAATCATCAGAGTTGCACAAAAATATGTATCAAAGCAACTACGAACTTTTTAGCTCTCTGAAAGAAAAAATTTTCTTATTATTCAGGTTGTTTTTCCATAAGAGGCACGCACCCGGTCGCACTATCGTCTCTCACGACGATTTTGCGTTCACGTAAGCTTTCCTGCGCGCGCCACCACTAAAATAAACACTAAGTACCTAGTCAAACCTAACCTAACATAACCTGCTAACCTAACCCAATCTAACCTTACCTAACGTTATCTTACGTTACCCAACAGTACCTAACCTAACCCAACTTAATCAGCGAGCAGCGCGGCGCACCAACTTGAACGTCGCTCACGCGCACACGATCTACGTACACAAACACGCACACAAATCGTGAAGAATGAACAATATTCGTCGTGAGAGACGATAGCGCCACCTGGTCGGGGAGTGTCGGTAAAATGTTGCCCTAAGCTGTGCCGTCCCGTTCGCGTCGTTAACATATCCGCCTCTTCTAATCGTAAAAACTACCGCATCATTGGAAAAATTATCGATTCAGCATTCGCCAGATTCAACAACATATATTGTTCCGTATGACAGTTAAGGTGTGGGGAATACGGATAGGTAACTTTTTTGCTAGTTAGTTAACGCGAGTCGGACGTGACCCTACTGTTATACCGTGAGCCCTAATTGACGGAAAACAATGGAAGCCAACGTATAGCTACAGAGAAGAAACAACAACAGAAAACTTGAAAGATATGTCAAGAAATTGTCCCTAACCCTTGTCGCATTCTCTCATCTGGCGAGAATGCTTGCTCCTCTTTACCTCCAACCTAGCGTGAAGTCCGTCCTTTCCCATATACCGTAAGCTCCAATAAACTCATGTTTGTAATGCTTTTAAGCATTACTATCCACATCAAAACAACCAGGTTTGTATTTCCTAATGCACTGTAAATTCGAAGAGGTAAAATGCATGTTAAGACGACGTATAGGTTGTCTTCTCAACGCATAGGTTGACCGTTGTCGTATGAACTTGTTACGTCGTACGGTCGTCGTTGAGTTGCCTGTTGCATGACTTTAGAACGTTATATTCCGGATGTTTTGTGTAGGCGTTGTTTACACAGTATTGTTTTTATGTGTTCTATTTTTCCTGTTGCTTTACGTTGGTTTTCGCTGGTTTTGGTTTCCGTTGGTTCCCGGTATTTAATAAAACTACCCCCGTTATACTGCTGTAACGTACGCAGCGTATAGCAGCTGATTTTTTTTTTAATTTTACCGATCAATTGTAAGGCTACTTATTACCTCCGCCAAGGAGGTTATGTTTTCGTCGTGTTTGTCTGTCCCTTTGTCTGTTTGTCTGTCACCAAGATAACGCAAAAAGTTATGAACCGATTTGGATGAAATTTGCAGGGGTTGTTAGATATTGTAGGAGGAACAGTTGATTAACTTTTGGTGAAGATATGTCCATCCGTTTGTTTGTTTGTTTGTCTGCCTCATTTTTCGCGACGCTATAACTCAAAAAGTTATGGATGGATTTTGATGAAATTAACATGAGTTGTTAGGTTTATAACAAAGAGTAAATGACCAAATTTTGGTAATGATTCGCCTGTTCGTTCGTTT
>LQNS02000140.1:9610786-9628937 GCA_001587735.2 Parhyale hawaiensis
CCGCTAGCCCCCTAAAAATTTGGGACGTAATGCCCCCATACCTGAAGACACTTTTTGAGCAAAAAACAGAAAATTGATCATTTTGACCATTTTCGCCGGGACGACCCCCTTAAAGACAATTCACCCGCACCGTTCCTGTGAAGTGTTATCTACCGTTTCAATTGCAGAGGATGCAATGCCTCGTACATTGGTAGCACTGACCAACATTTCAAAGCCCGCATTGACCAACATTTAGGTGTTTCCAGTCGAACCGGTCTACCACTTGCAAAACCGTCACAATCAGCTCCCCCCTGCATGCTAAGCAAAATGACCATCCCATCAGCTAAAATGACTTCTCAATCATTGACTTCGAATCCAATAGAACTCGCTATGTTAGAATCCCTTTATATCCATAGAACAAGACCCAGCTTCAACATCATGACCTCAGATGTACCTCTTCACTCTATCCCCGACTAACTAGCTCCACATCTGCCGACTGTACAGGAGCTGACACCCGGCCCCTTGTCACAGCTCTGTTCATTCGCTTTATAAACTAGGCTATAGCCTATGACCGACGTTTTTCCTCCAGCTGTACATTTTTTTTTTCTCCGCCCTAGAATCACTATCACTATATAGTATATATCCAGCAAAACCTAGCCTCAGTATAATGGCTACAGCTGTACCATTCGTCGCAACCCATGACTGATACTTTTTCCTCCGACTGTACTTGCTCGTTTTCCTCCTCTTCCGTTACCGTCCGACGCTTAGCTATACAAGAACCCCATAGCTCACCATGACCATTCGCCCTTTAGGTCCCACCCTGTTAACACATGTCAAAACTTAGGTCATCTAAAATAAATTCTGTTAAGCATCCTTTGTAGATTTTATTGAAAATTTTTGATGATGGGAAAAAATTCCCGAAACGTTTAGTTGTAGTTTGCTGTCGACTTTCTCATCATTGTTTGAAAGAAGATTTAAGTTAAGGTTTGTGCTTCTTACAGGTGTTCCCTACTTACGCCAGGTCCCCACGATCAATCACGAACACAATAGGCTAACTGAGAAGCAAACACAACTAGTTCTCTTCTCAGTCCAGACGGGATCAAACAGGAACCGCTAACACTTTAAGGCCGCAACAAGCAAATTCAGCATTCCATAACTATTATCAGACGTTCCACCCTCACTTTATTATCGTAGATATTTAGCTATTTTAGTTGTTTAAAACCTTACTGTCGTGTAAAACTTCACTTAGCCTATACTAGTAAGAAGTGGACATAATAATTCACTCACTGACACCTCTCAAATACACAAATTTAGACGGCAGAACATTAATTTCTCATTTTTTATTCATTACTTTCTTGGCTTTCTACTACAATTCATAGTGTGCACATCTGTTTCTTGCTTTAAAATGTAGATCGTGCTCCATTGTAGCTTTTAATAATAAAACCAGAAGAAACTGACGTAACTAGAAGAATATGCTACAGTTATTTACTAATTGATGTCATATGGTCGCCAAATGCTTCCCGCTGTCCAGATATTGGAATCAGACATTGCAAAAAATTTACCTGGTTTAATTTCAATTAAAAAATGATGGTTTTGTCATTGGATACGGTAATGGAGGCATGTACTAATAGTTATGAAATTCACACAGTGAAATATAGCTAAATTTTGAACTTTGTGTTTGTCAAACAAACTACAACGAGTTTGTGATGAAAGTTTTTCAACATGTTCGATGTTGTACATCAATCATAAAAATTAGGGCCTCGGCATGTGTGATTGTCTATCAAAATTGTTGGGCAATCACAAACTTCGTGAGAAACTTGACCGTCTGAACGAAGCTTTAGCCTTACACTGCCTGCCTAAAACTTCCCCTGCGTGTCTGACTAATAGCTGCTGTTAGCTATTTGAAAAAAGTATCCTGAAAAACCTTCCTGCAGGACGTGGAGCTAGCATACCATTCTTTCTTATTGGGTCGATCTTCAGCAAACTTGGTACAGATATGTAAAATCCAAAAAATATAAGTTAGACTTGTGTACTTTTCCCCACACAAAACGAGTTATTCAAAGAAAGCGGGGGAAAAAGGGATTATTAGTTTTATTTGACCAATTTGTTTTCTATAGGAAAATTGAAAAGTACATCTGTCTAGCCCACATTTTTTCCGTTTTTCATATCTGTACAAAGTTTCAAGAAGATTGCCCAATAGTAGAAGAGCTAAAACTTCAGAGTACACAGCACTCCATTTCCAAGTTCGGTCACCCCCAAATCCATTAAATGTTTTAATTTTGTGCAGCTTTTCATGAAACTTTGTAATGAGAATAGACATGTAAAGTCAGATAAAATATATGTAGGTTAGGCTTCGGTATTTTTCCTATTTCCCTCATAGAAAACTAGTTATTTAGATAAAACTGAATTTTATATATTTTTTAAATAACTAGTTTTCTATGGAAAAAAGAACACGACTATGACCAGCCTTTCATTTGTTTTCAATTTCACATATCTGTAGTGGACCAAGTTTCGTGAAGACTGGACCCATAGTAGGAAAAGAATTTTGAAGCTTGAAAAGTATGCTTCTCTAGAGGGGCCCACCCCTTCTCCACTCACCTGTTCTAGCCACTTAGGGTTGGAGTGGCTGCCTAAAGCTTGGCCTGCACGTTTGTCAGATGTGACTGTAGCTACTGTGTATTAGAAAGAAAGTAACTTTGAAAATTTGTTTTTTTGCAAGACCATTCCTTTAAAGTATGGTAGCTACAAAGAGAATGGGAAATGTCGTAAATACATGTAAAACTACATGAGAGGTGTATATTGTCTTAGCTGATTACTTAGAAACTTTTTTTACTCCTTGATGAAGTATTTAAAATACAATATGCAAAAAAAAACTTCGATGCTTTTTGTTCGATTTTTTTTTTGTAAAAAACGGTTTTTTTTTAATCACTTCTCAGTTTATTTTACGAAACAACATGTGTAGTTCGAAGTAATGTGTTCGCACCGGGGTGCACATAACAGTCTTGGTTTCCATACGTCCTGCTCACCGTCCGAATTCATTGAGGTGTCCGTGTAGACAGCAGCAAACTGCGTAACCTTCCAAGTTTTAGCTCGCTATAGATTTGACGAGACGTCAAACGCTTTCAGGTGACACCTCCTTAGCCAGCAGGTGAGACGACTGATATACTAAAGGACGCGCTAAACCATTCAGACGCGAAGCAATGCAGGTGGTGGGGACCCGGGGCTGCAGAGTCGGAGTGGGTCAATTTTGGATGCCAGGAGTCGTAAATTGGCTAGAACCAGGAATCAGAGTCTGTGATAATAAACCTAATTTATTAAGAAAACTAGTGTAGTCGTAGTTCCTAGGAATCCCATACTTATAGTGTCGAAGGAAGCTGAGTTTGGATCTGGCAAAACCCAGTAACCTGCTATGGATTAGGTACCTTAGCCTTAGCTAAACCATCGGGACGTCTGTCTTTTCAAGTCCACTTTGCTTCCTTTCAGTATTATACACCAACTGATGATATTTTGTTCTGCTCTTCTTTCTCTATTTTATTTTCCCATGAGCGTTTGTGAGTTCAGCGTTTCAATAGTAATCTTGTATACCCCTTAACTTTTTTGTTAGATCACTTTTGGTGTGCAGACGGAGTTTCAAACTATTCAATATGATAATGAAATTTCCAGGAGCCGCATTTAGTCCATCCGATACTGCAACCTTTGGGCCTGATGCTCATATGCCTTATATATAAGTTATAAAGTTACGTTTGCCGTTACCTTACCGTGCCAGGGATCGAGTGGCTCAAGTTTTACAATAATTTATGAAAATTGGTAGCTATAAAGAATTGATAAAATCAGAGCAGTGGTGTGTTTAATTCTTCGTAGAACTATACAGTATATGTTACCCTAACTTGAAACATTTGAGTATCCAGTCCAATTCAATTCCAATTCCATTAGCACGGTGATGTGCATCAGGGCATGGGCAAACCCGCAACATCATATCTTTGGATCGATATACCTGCCTAGCTCTAAATAAAACATGTTTTACCACCACAGGCGGCTGGTCAGCTCTAAATAATACATGTTTTGCCACCACATGGTGGGCGGTCACAGCAAACACGCGGGAGCAAAGCTACTCTTGTCATTCGACTATACAAGACACTGCAAACTCATCCCTGCATCTTCCCAGGCCCAGACACTCCCAGTGCAGAACAGCCAGACCAGGGAGGCATCCACGCCAGCAATAGATACCAATTAATCCCTACACAAGAAACTAGACTACAAATACCTAAGCCATGCTAGTTCTTGCTGCGAAGCCCTAGTAAGTCAGGAACTCCTTAAAAGTGTTATACTGTGGAGCCCTAGTAAGTCAGGAACTCCTTAAGCAGTGCTACAGTATGGAGCCCTAGTAAGTCAGGAACTCCTTAAAACTGTTATACTGTGGAGCCCTAGTAAGTCAGGAACTCCTTAAAACTGTTATACTGTGGAGCCCTAGTAAGTCAGGAACTCCTTAAAACTGTTACACTGTGGAGCCCTAGTAAGTCAGGAACTCCTTAAACAGTGCTACAGTGTGGAGCCCTAGTAAGTCAGGAACTCCTTAAACAGTGTCGAATCATCTATCCCTAATAGCCACCTCTCTCTTACCCCCACACCCTTGCCACGTACTCCTTGACACACTCAATCATCCGCACACTTGCCGCTCCATCACATCAAAGCATTTGAGTCAACCATTCCAGGCCCTTTCTTTCGTATACCACACCTGCTTGTGCACCCCACTCTTCCAGGGTGACTTGCATCATCATCCCTTGTTCCTGTGAATATGCTGCACACTCCAAGATTAGATGTTCTACACTTTCATCCTCACCCCAGTCACACATTTGGCACACACGACTTCCTATTTCATTCCACCGAGAGGTGCGAGCATTCACACTGAGAGCTTGAGACCGTGCTTGGAACAGCAGGTCGTCACCTCTACTTCCATCATAAAACATTCATACTTACGACATTCTTTATTCCTGTACCATACTAGAGTTGACTTTTCTTCCATACCTCCTCGCCATTGATCTAGTCTGTATGTCTGCACTCGCTATCAATTTCTTTCCTCCACTGCAGCACACTCCAATCCAGCCGCCACGGCAGCAGAATGCTTCCGTTCTCAGCTCTAACACCTTGTATCGCTCGCGTTCGATACCCGGGCTGGCACGCGAGCTCTTTACAGATCTTGGTGTGCTGACTCGGCAGTTGTGTGTGCATGCACGGCAGTGTGGTGGAACTGCCTCTCTCAGAAATGAGGGGGGGAGGTCTAGGGTCATTTGTTCCTTCCGTCAAATTGGCGCCATAGTTCTTGGTGACCCGAGGGCGACTGCGACTACACTTATTCATCTGGGGCCAGTGCGCCTATTTCCCGCTGCACAAACCAGTGCATGCAGGTCTCCTAGGTGAGGGTGTGGTCTAAGTTGACTTTACCTTCCCCTTCTTCCACAAGCACTCGCCATTCGTCTCGAGGCAGTCCAGGTACCTGGTGTGCCCACCTAACGTGCAGGCCACAAACATCAACTGTACGTCTACACACTCTTTCCCATTTACTCTTGCGGACATTCCACAGGTGCACCTTCCTAGCCTACCTTCCACTATCCATACATTCCAGTCGTACTTTATAGTTCAGTATACCTTTCATCATGCGTTCCTTAAATGTGCTCCATCCCACATCTCCTCTGAGTGCCTCTGTTGCTGTCCACCTTTGTGCACTGAGAGCTGCCCTAGCAATCTTTGTATCACCCGGTTTAAATCTCCCATGGTCGGAACATCTACTCATGGATGATCGACCAAGCCTCGGAGACCTACACAATATTTTATTTACGAGTTTTTTTTTGTTAACTTTACAACTATCTGTATCAAATATTACAGAAACGGAGGTTTAGCGGGGAAATATTTTTGAGCATGCGTTTTTACGAACCAGTGCTGGGCACTATCTCGTTTAATGACGAAGTTTAGTTTTGTTCAACATTCAACCTTCCTCAAATTATTTTGAAAATTATATCGAACTGATCAATTTTCACTGTTTTGACTCCTGCTAACCCCAAAATTCATAAAAACCAGCCAGCATTGCGAGGGCTGGTATGACTGGTATCGTGGCATCTTTTTGCTGATGTATTAGCTTATACTGCAGATTCAATGGAACATTGCTATTGCATCAACCAATTTTTCTCATTGTCATAAATGCTGTTGACTTTTCCCAACGTAATTACCTCCGCCAAGGAGGTTATGTTTTCGTCGGGTCTGTCTGTCACCAAGAAAACTCAAGAAGTAATCGACGGATTTTGACGAAAATTACAGGGATTGTTGATTATGTTAGGAAGAACAGATGATCAACTTTTGATAAAGATCCATCCATCCATTTGTTTGTCTGCCTCATTTTTTTCAATGCCATAACTCAAAAAATAATATATGGTCGGATTTTTTTTATGAAAATCATATGAGTTGCTAGGTATATCACAAAGAGTAAACGACCAAATTTTTGTCATGATCCGTTTGTTCGTTCGTTTCTTGGTCACTGTTTTTAATTTTATGCTTGTTAGCACAATAACTCAAAAAAATAATGAATGGATCTTCATGAAATTTATAGGGGTTATTTGTAATGTTAAAAACATAAATGATCAAATTTTGGTCCAGATAGGTTTGTTCGTTTGTATGTTTGACTCATGTTTGTCATAACGTTTGTTAGCAGTATAATTCAAAAAGTTATGAACGGATCTTCAAAAAGCGCAAATGATTAGATTTTGGAGTGTATACAAATAAAGCTAAGGTTTCAGAGCCATTTGAATTTTTTGCTACTGTTGCCTCGCTTGGCGGAGGTATGCGCTCTCAGAGCGCTCTAGTTTTTATTGTACCTTTAATAACCTAAGGTCGAGTTCACTCGTCATTCATGTCAACGCTTTCGTTCATTCACTTGTCCGAATGTGTTACTATGCCCCAGGGATAGCAGAAAATTCAACTGTTTTCTGAGTTCTAATTCACTCCAAATTTGACGAGACATCTGCAGCTTGCCTAGTGACACATGCAGAGGAAGCTGGTTTGACGGTCACCATTTTGATGACTTTTTGTGGTATACACAAAGTTATGCTGAGTTTACACGACATTTATCTCAACGCTTTCACTCATTCGAATGTTTTATAGCGTCGTTGCCAGCGCAACTTTGTGTGCGCCTCAGAACATTTATATATTAATCGTCAAAGCAGCTTCTTGTGCAAGTGTCACTAGGCAAGTTGCAGATGTCTCGTCAAATTTGGAGTGCACTAAAACTCAGAAAACAGTTGACTTTTCTGCTATCCCTAGGGCAAAGTTACACCTTCGGACAAGTGGATGAACGAAAGCGTTGATATGAATGACTTGTGAACTCGCCCTCTGATGTAAAAGGGAAAGAGCAATGCAGGAAGATACACGTGTCTTGTTTACAAAATGGCCTCCTCGCTTTTTCATCCAAAACAGTGTTAGAATATCGGACAGTAAGAACAAAAGTTAAAGACACGCAAAACGAGATGAAAAAAAGCTAAATAGAACGAGAGCAACACTGATAGAGAGAAGTTTATATCGAGAATTTCCTGTACATACATCGAGTACATCACTGAAGTTCAGTTCTAAGGATTAGTTTTTGTGGGCAACACCATGTGCAGTGTTGCAGAGAGATGGCTAATGAGAATGGATAAAGAATCACTGCATCTGATGTAGCGACGTATTTAATGCGGCGAAAGAAAACTGATGGTACACATGACACAATGTAGGCCGCGTGGGCATTATCAGATACAACGATGAGAAGAATTAAAGGGCTTAAAAAAGATTGCTCAATTGTAAAAAAAAAAAAACAGGAATTCATTATTACATTGAGATAACATTACGTCCACTGCATTGAAGCATCTCCGCAGGTTCTTGCCTCGAGGTTTGAGTTTCGTCGTATCTCCATAGCCCATACAACTTGATTTGCAGCGTTTTGGCTTCCCGGTGCTGTATATAACGCTTCATGTGGGGTCCACTACCTGTCCGTGCTGGCCCGGGCGTGAGGTTCTAACAATAATAATTTGTAATTGTCTCGGCGCAAAGATTATGAGACACAACAGGTTAACCCACGGGACGGGGCCCAGCTGTAGTGCATCATGGGAAATGGGCTTGTGACGTCATAAAAACCTACAACGTTTATCAGTAGCTATTGTGCATTGTTTCTTCATCATTTCATTTTGGCCTTCAGAGTGTCCTACAATCATCATAGTTGCACAAAAATATGTATCAAAGTAACTACGAACTTTTTAGCTCTCTGAAAGAAAAAATTTTCTTATTGTTCAGGTTGTTTTTCCATAAGAGGCACGCACCCGGTCGCACTATCGTCTCTCACGACGATTCTGCGTTCACGTAAGCTTTCCTGCGCGCGCCACCACTAAAATAAACACTAAGTACCTAGGCAAACCTAGCCTAACATAACCTCCTTACCTAACCTGCTAACCTAACCCAATCTAACCTTACCTAACGTTATCTTACGTTACCTAATGTTACCTAACGTTACCCAACTTAATCAGCGATACAGCGAGCAGCGCGGCGCACCAACTTGAACGCCGCTCATGCGCACACGATCTACGTACACAAACACGCACACAAATCGTCGTGAGAGACGATGGCGCCACCCGGTCGGGGAGTGTCGGTAAAATGATGCCCTAAGCTGTGCCGTCCCGTTCGCGTCGTTAACATATCCGCCTCGTCTAATCGTAAAAACTACCGCATCATTGGAAAAATTTTCGATTCAGCATTCGCCAGTTTCTACAACATAGTTCCGTATGACAGTTAAGGTGTGGGGAATACGGATAGGTAACTTTTTTGCTAGTTAACGCGAGTCGGACGTGACCCTACTGTTATACTGTGAGCCCTAATTGACGGAAAACAATGGAAGCCAACGTATAGCTACAGAGAAGAAACAACAACAGAAAACTTGAAAAATATGTCAAGAAATTGTCCCTAACCCTTGTCGCATTCTCGCATCTGGCGAGAATGCTTGCTCCTCTTTACCTCCAACCTAGCGTGAAGTCCGTCCTTTCCTTTCCCATATACCGTAAGCTCCAATAAACTCATGTTTGTAATGCTTTTAAGCATTACTATCCACATCAAAACAACCAGGTTTGTATTTTCTAATGCACTGTTAATTCGAAGAGGTAAAATGCATGTTAAGACGACGTACGGTATAGGTTGTCTTCTCAACGCATAGGTTGACCGTTGTCGTATGAACTTGTTACGTCGTACGGTCGTCGTTGAGTTGCGTGTTGCATGACTTTAGAACGTTATATTCCGGATGTTTTGTGTAGGCGTTGTTTACACAGTATTGTTTTTATGTGTATTCTATTTTTTCTGTTGGTTTTCGCTGGTTTTGGTTTTCGTTGGTTCCCGGTAGTCTTATTTAATAAAACTACCCCCGTTATACTGCTGTAACGTACGCAGCGTATAGCAGCTGATTTTTTTTTTTTCTAATTTTACCGATCAATTGTAAGGCTACTTATTATATATATAGACTTACTTTAATATTACTTCGCAGGAAGGAAAGTAATTTTTTTGGTCCTTTAAAGTTTTTCTTACAAATCTTGATAACAAGTATTTCTTCTGTCTCGACGTTCAATCGCTCGCATCTGAGCCGATTTTGTTGCAGGGTTTGAAATTATAGAGGATAGCAGATCACTGGTAGAAGACAAAATGAATCAAAAACATTGCGGTATTCACTCATACAAATCCATCTTTAGATTGCCATACTACTCTCGTAAAACTCACTTGATTTATTGCATTTTAAAGCCGATAAACTTGGCTCAAAAAGTACTTCTGACACATGCGAGTCTTGGCCGGTTAAAATCATCTGCTATTTTACAAACCTTTTAACCAACGTTCTTTCAAAATTTTATCCTTCAGAGAGCTAAAAAAACAGTTTGTAGATGCTTTGATGCACATTTTTGTGCAATTATAATGATTGTAGGACACTCCGAAGGCCCAAATGAAATGATGAAGAAACAAAGTTAAATAGCTACTGATAACCGTACTATGTTTTTATTACTTCACATGCCCATTTTACATGATGCTCTACAGCTTGACCCTGCCCCCTGGGTTAACCTCTTGTGTCTCATAATCCTTGGTCTCGACGGTAGGTAATTACTAGCTATAGGCCTATATATGATAATAGTTGCTGTTAAGGTTGTTTTTTTTTCATCACAAATTATACTGTATGGGATTAGATACATGAAAAGTTGAAACTTAAGGCAGAAGTCAAGCAAGTTACTCAAATATCTTTCTTTATATGGTAACTGTTTTTTTAAGTTAAGCAATCTTTTCCCCCCATTAGCTTACTTTTTCTCAAGTGGTGTATTGTTGTTTTTTACTAATATTATTTGACTTACTCTATTAGTGCCGGAGAGCTAATGCAATAGACGTTCTCAGTCATTGCAACGGGCAGCAAGTGGCTCAGGATTAGGTAGTGTTTCGTATCATAGAATAAGCAGAAAGTGTGCAGCTTGCATCGTACAATGGCACCCTATGCAGAAGACACCCCAGTCGCTGATGAAAAAGCCAAGTTGCCGCCTTTTAGGAATGCAAGTTTTGAGGTAAGTGAAGTACAAATATTTGTACGAAACAATTGATAGTGGTTAAGGGGGCATTCGATTGGGCAGGGAAACCAAGCCTGTGAGGCGTGACTTGTGCGAATCTTCAGACCGGTGCCTTAGCTTCAACTTGTTGATTCAAATTTTAGGCGTTGATATTGCATCAGTTTCCTGCGAGACTACTACGATCGCAGTTTTACTCCGTAAAATTGGGATTTCATTCGTCTCAATATAATCGGGCTGCTTCTAGCACCTGCAACACATTTGAGAGTGACGAAGCTAAAGTTCCTGTCTGTATTTCCGTACATGTCAAGTGGGTTTGGCTGAGATCGACTGAGGACCCAATCGAACGTGTCCTTACTAGGACATCGGTGGTGTTTTCATGTAGTGATGTTTGTGCTTCTCGAGTAGCCGAATTGCGGTGTATTCAGGTAGCTAATCAGACGGTGAAGCAAGGTAAATATTGTATCGTCGATTGCCACGGCGAAGTAGAATGGTGCTAATGCCGCTAAGTTTGATTTGACCGGAACTTTAGACAGTTACTTCACTTATGATACTTGTCGTTAATTATACTGAGTAGGTAAATCCTTCGTTTCCATTACAAAGGATGTCTCACAGAAGAAGAAAGAATGGAAGGACATAAAGTAGTCTATATAAAAACTTGAAACNCACGTGCGTTAGCGTATTCCAACTCAGAATTAACGCACTTGGGAATATCAAGCCAGGACAGAAGAGAAAGTCAAAATACAGCATCATCAGTATGAATATCAAAAGAAGTAAGTTGTATATACACGAAGGAAATACATCTAGAAGGCCTAGCTTTGACTAAGAAGAGAACAGATAGTTGGCAGTAGTCCGACCAACAGGCCTATTGCTAGAGAGCAGCCGGGACTTACGCTCCTGTCCTTTATGAGCTATCGCCATTAGTTCAGAATCATGGAGACTTCAGAGGGAAAAAAGCAGAAAAAAAAATCAGGCAAGGAGTTGATCTCGCAACTGCAATTAAATGTTGCAGATCCGGGGAGCTTGGAGACGTTAAGTTTGTCGCGGAGGACCCCCTGGAGTCACTGCTCCCCATAACATAGGATGGGCGAACCTTACTCGCCTATGACCCCTATATGGCCTATGACCCATCCTATGCTCCATGAGGGAGAACTTCAGGCAGGAGCGTTGGTACCGCCACTCTGAATTGTAGCTATTGCAGGTGTTAGCAGCCAGTGATGGGCCGTATTTAAATACAGTAAGTTTTTTTAGAAATGTATTTGTAAACACATTGGAAAATGTGTAATTAAATACTGTAGATACTTTTCGGACCACTTTTCTTCTTTTTGGCACGCGTTGTGCCTCATTTGCGCTTCATCTCACTCACGAATGGCTCGTGTTTGTAAGCATAATCGCTGCTCTCACTATGTATTATGCATCTGTTACATTTTTAAAGTACTGGGCTGATACTGTATATCCTTCTATTTTTCGTCCTCATAGACTGCCAACTAATACAAATTATCGGGATGACATTTTTTGAGGCCAGATCTCAAATCCTCAGTTGGGTTGAAAGGCCTAGATTGCACATGTTTTGAAAGATTATTCTTGTCACCCTCGTGCGAAAAGATCACACTCAGCCCAAAGCAATATTTACAATGATAAATTATACAGCAAAAGCATTTAGCACATCAATGTATATACAGCCTACTTCTATTTCATGATTATACTGATGAGGCGAAGACGGGGTTACCTAGAAGTGCCAAAAACCAACACAGCAACTCCAAGCTTCAATTTTCACCTGTAGGCAGACGTTCTTAGGAAGATTCCGATCTCCCGTCTTTCGAAAAATATTGCGAGTAAGATAATGACGGAAAAGTTTGGTTTGGTTGGTTAAAGCACCTCGGTGGTAGCGGTGGTTAAACCAAGAGAATACTAGCTCGGTACTACTACCTACTTGGTCAAAGTCAAGAATGCTCGTTCACTAGGTGAAGGTACAGCAAGTCCTCGGTTTAGACCGGCCTTGTTTTATAGCCCCAAAATTTTTAGTTCCAGGTATTTGATTTAGCGACCTTGGTTTTGAATAGCATCATTTTTCCTGCAGCACTAGTGCCAACTTCCAAAAGGCGTACGTACTACGTCCACGCGTACCCTTTATCTTACTCAGTTTACGTAAATTAAACACTGTGATGATATGCAACTTTTATTGTCACTTAAAGATTCTTTTTTACGGTTTCTTAATTTGCTAATCAATAAAAAAATATTGTTGTATTCCATGCAACTGTTCGTTCTCTTTTATTCTTTCAGTAATCAGAGAAAACGGAGAAAGGCTTTGAGACACTTTGCAATGAGAGTCTAAATAGCGTTGCTACGAGCTCCTGTATAACACCGTTTCACTCAAAAAATTTGGGAATTGGATGAATACTATTCAGTCTCAGCTGAATAGGTAAGCAGAAACCTCACACTGTAACATTTCTGGCGGAACTTTAATTTGCCGGTTTTTTGTATAAAATGTGAAAAACCTGCAAGAGAGCAAAACACACATAAGCCATGCAATAAACTCTTAATTTTTGTATATAAATTGATCACACTGCTTGCAAGTAAAGGCAACGTTTGTAAACAGAAGTGCTTTACCGAGCACGTTCGATTGGGCCCTGAAGTTAAGCTTAACTCATCCGAAACGCCAGGCGGGTGCGCTGGCTTCGATTCGTTCGACTAAGTTACAGGCATTGGCCCTTCATCGGTAACACTTCAGACTTCCAGGAATTCAATCTTGGTTTGCAAAAAAGAGTTTTCAGCCGGCTCAACGTAATCGCGTTGGTTCTAACACTTGCTACATGATTCACATAAGCAAAGCCAATGCTTGCGTCTGAAGTTTCAAACAAGTCATGCCTCGAAGGCTTAATTTTAGCACTCAATCGGACAAGTCCTTCATGTTGAGGTTGTCGTCGGTGTTACCTAACTTGAGTCGCACTGAATGTGGGGTAACATATACGTGACACCAGCAGTCTGATTGCAACACGCATTTTAAGAGGATTTTGTTGAGTGCCAATTCCTTGTTTAAAGCCCCTGGCCTATAACGAGGACTTCCTGTATTTACCATACGCTCTCTTATATGCTCTATGCATGCCTTTAAATGACGTGGCTTCAACAATGGCGTTTTGCTAGGGCAAACCTTTCAAACCAGAACGTAGCATCACCGTAACCGCAGAGGTAGTGGCTTCAACTCCTGACTCTGTAGACCCTGTTGTATCCACGGTAGGGAAGTTAATCGGGTTGAACGTTCGATTGCGTCGCCAAGGTCGATTGAGCCAAGCCCACTTGACTCGACTTCTCCGGAAATGCAGATCGTAACTTTTATTTAGTCACTTTCAATTGCATTGCAGGTGCAAGCAGTAACCCGATGATGTTAAGTCGACTGAAATCTCCATTTTACGGAATAGTAGGTTCGTAGAAAGTGTCACAGCTAACTGATTATATGGCGCGCGCGCGCTCACGTACGCAAGAGTTGCATTGCCACGGCACGCAATTCTGTATCCAATTGCATTGCAGCGCACAAGGCTTCGGCTTGGACATTTCTGTGCCACTGAAAAGAATACCCAAGGTATGAGTCGTTTCTTGCGGTTTGTACGGTATAGCAAGCAGCAATGGTCAAACTTTGAGACTACCTCTGACTTCTGAGTTAGTTTAAAGTTGCAGTGACGCTTAGCTTTAGCGTGACATTCAATTATCAGTAGTAGTAGTCACGGCAACGTGTCGGCCAAAGCGAAAAGTTGAGTGACTGAGCAATTTTTGCGTTAGTGTGCCCACGCCACAGGAGTCAACGCTTGAAACTTGAATCACCAAGTCGAAAACAGGGCGCATCTCGGAAGCAAAGTTAATTTTGCTGCCGATTCGAACACACCTCAAGCTGTCTAAATTCGACTCGTAGTAGACTTCAGACCAGCACTTCAACTCTACCACTTCCAATGAAATTTCAGGAGTTAACTTCAAATTGATTACAGGAAGTCCTCGTTATAGGCCAGAGATCCGTTCCGGAATCATGTGGCTTTGAACAAGAAATTGGTTCTCAACGAAACCTCATAAGATGCGTGTTGCCATCAAACTGCCGGTGTCACGAATGTTGACCCACATTCAGTGCGACTCGAGTTATAGGTAACACCGACGACAACCTCAATATAAAGGACTTGTCCGATTGGGTGCTAAAATTAAGCCTTCTAGGCAAGAGTAGTTTGAAACTTCAGACGCAAGCATTGGCTTTGCTTATGTGTATCATGCAGCAAGTATTAGAAGCAACGAGATTACGTTGAGCAGGCTGAAAACTCCCTTTTGCAAACCCAGATTAAATTCCTGGAAGTCTGAAGTGTTACCGATTAAGGGCCAATGCCTGTAACTCAGCTGAACGAATCGAAGCCAGCGCACCTGCCTCAAGTTTCGGATGAGTTGAGCTTTATACTTCAGCACCCAATCGAACGTGCCCTTATGTACAGCTCTGAGCTGGGTAAAAGCTCCTTTGTTTATAAACATTGCCTTTACTTGCAAGCAGTGTGATCAATTGATGTACGAAAATGAAGAGTTTATCCCGTGGCTGATGTATGTGTATGCTCTCTTGCAGGTTTTTAACATTAAAAAAAAACAGCCGAATTAAAGCTCATCCAGCAATGTTTAAGTGTGAGGTTCCTGCTTATGAAGCTGAGATTGCATAGTATTCATCCCATATTTTTAAGTGAAACGGTGTTATGCAGGAGCTCGTACCAACACGATCTATAGACTCTCATTACAACATGTCTCAATGCCTTTATCCGTTTTCTCTGATTGCTGAAAGAATAAAAGAAAACGAACAGTTTGATTGAATGCCACAATATTTTTATTGATTATCGAATTATTAAATAAAAAAAAATCTTTAAATGATAATTAATGTTGCATATCATCACAGACAGTAATCAATTTACGTAAACTTAAAAAACTGAGTAAGATAAAGGGTACGCGTGGACGTAGTACGCCCTTTGGAAGTCGGCACTGATGCTGCAGGAAAAATGATTCTATTCAAAACCAAGGTCGCTAAATCAAATATCTGAAACTAAAAGTTTTGGGGATAAATCGAAACCGGTATAAAACAAGTCCGGTCTAAAACGAGAACTTCCTGTACCTGAGGTAGCCGAAAACTATTTCGCGAAAAAGAGTTTTCGGTTGTCTTAAGCGTAAGTGGGTTACTGCTGATAACTGCGACACGATTAATTAAAAGTGGCGAAACCAGCGCTCTTGCTTGAAGTTACGGACAATCTAAGCCTGGAAACTGTAGGGCATCATCGATTGGAAGGTGAGATGAAGCCCATTGTTATTGACTTCTCTGAAACATAAAATAGGCAAAGGTTAGGATAACTTGACTACCCATGTGAACTGAGAGATCCATAGACAGGTTCATGATACAGACAGATGCTCTCTGGAGCCACGAGTGCACAACTGAAGATGTAGCAGGCGATGATACTTTGTCCAGCTCTTACTTCAGTTGGTTCCTTCCCATTAATTGTTTTTCTTTAGGGAGGCTTAGACTATTTAGGAGAGTACTACCAGCTACACAGTTTTTCCCTGTATTTTTAGCGTATTTTTAGCAAGCAATAGTATCTGTAAGTTGATACTTCCCGGCATATCACTGCAGCAGTAGAATTGACTTGTCAACGAGTTGCTCGTTGAAGTGGCGATAAATTAAGCGCAAAGGGATGGACTGTGCGAAACTTCAGACAGGAGCGTAGGCTCCGCCACTTTGATTCTTGTCGCAACCCAACCCAAATGAGCTTGATATTGTTGAACACTCCATTTTACGAAGCTAGATTGAGTTTTCGAAGTCTTAAGAGTACCGTAATCGATTAATAGTTAACGCCTGAAATTCGACTCACCAGATCGAAACCAGCTCGCCTATCTGATATCCGGACAATGCAGGCGTCCAGCACTTACTGTATTTTGTTTTGCAATCGATTGTGCCGTTTCCGGCTTTGAATTTAATTAGAAAAGACCTCTGTTGCCACGCACACTGGATGAAGCTTTGAAAATCAGTGAACGGGTACTACCTATAGTCTATCTCCTAATCATGACTTCCAAGAGAGTGGAAACGGGCTCGCGATGACGCTGTCCTCAAGTAAATTTTCTGCCTTCTAAATTTGAAAATTTATGAATCCTTGTCCAGTCTAATGTAATGCTAAATTAATGAACTTAAACAAACTTTACTAAGCAACAGTGTCACTTTGTTCCACATTTAAAACTGTGCTAACACTTTCTACTCTCCAAATTATCATTATCTGTTGTTAGCAGTTTTTCAATCGACTTACATAATATCGATGTAGGTATTTATTGAGAAACAATTTAATGTTACCAAACTGCAATCACACCATTTTTTTACAATTCTTTGAAATAATAATAAAAACACGAAGGGTTATGAACTTAGTCTGACATGATTGAGGCCGTACAGTTACCAGTATGAGGTTTGACGGCAAAGGAGACATGCAGGCTTGTTCGTGAGCCGCTCACAGTTACTCACATTATTAGAAAATTGATTGACAAAAACTGCACAAGTAATAATGTAATATATAATACCTCTCTCATTGGCCTGTGTTTAAAATGCAGTAAGCTGAATTGTGAAGTTTTCCATGTCTCTTATGTAACCACAGAGCCGAGGCAGTTCTCACGCAGCTCTCTAATGTAATGACATTGGGGCCCAAGGTGATAGCGCTCACTTCTGAGTAATTGTGTGACTTTTTATCTTTACACAAACGTCACTTAGAACTTTTTTTTCCCTTTCTGTTTCGGGAGGTGGGCTGCCGATCGATGTGGCTGACTTTTTCCCGCTAGACTTCTACCTTCTTGTATTTCGTTTCCTTCCTCTGTGCGGCGTAGCTGAGCGAAAGCGTGCAGCCGCGCCCGGGGGTTGGAGATGCTCAACTTGCGCCTTTTTCCTGTCAGTAGCGCACTGACCACGCTGAGACCTACCGGCAGAATAGCTGAGACAAAAATCATTGACCATTTAAAACGCGCCCTAGTATTTAATTACAATTTGGCTATGCGTTTTGAATTTGAATAGATTTAGTCTTAATGTAATGAGCGCCCATACAATTACGCTTGAGACGGCCAAAATCTTCATCTTAGGATGTCTCAAAATAGTGAGTTGATTTAGATTTAACACCGGAAACCGATCCAACGAGGTGAAACCAAAACAACTCTTCAAAGTTGCAGCCAAGTCAAGCGTATTGGGCCAAGCTTCGTTCAGTTTTGTCGTGCCAGTCTATAGCCCATTTCATAATGCACGTATGCTGATGCTTTGCATTATTTCTATTGATTGGTCCAATTGTGTAGGGCAAAAATGTAATTAGGCTACTTTTCTAAGATACAGTTTACTTGTGCAGCATCGCTCGCTGCTCAACAACAGAAAGAAAGTCTGGCGAGGACTAAAGCAAATTGTGGCCCTGGAACGAGCGGCAACTTGGCCGCCGGACGCCGTACTCTGTAAGTGTATTTGTCTTTGACTGTCTCGCTGCATAGTGCATATGACGGACTGTTGTAGCAGAGCTTGTGAGCAGCTCTGGGTTTACTGATCACTAGAGGAT
>LQNS02000140.1:9643503-9685735 GCA_001587735.2 Parhyale hawaiensis
ATGTCCTCACCTTAATATTCCAAATGATGCAAAATATCATAGTATATGTACAAAACGCCTAACATCTTTAACTTTATATATGTTTATATTAGCAAAAAATTATTTGGACATGTTTAATGTTTACATCAAATATCTACTAGTTGGACCTAGGAGTCGGAAATTCTGGTGGGCCAGGAGTCGGAGTCGGACCTTGAACCCTCCGACTCCGCAACCCTGGTATTGGTGACAGCGTGGTGTGTGTCCCAGCCCACGGTCACCCCGAGCCTTGCAACAAACGTCTGGTCGGCGGAGAGTGCCGCTCATAATCTAGTTGCGTGAAGTTCTGCTATGCCGAGGGCTATGAATTTCCGCGCGTACTCTGTTTTTCTTATTATTACGATGTAAAGAGTTATGATGAGTGCCGCCCGCTGGTGACAAAATAAGGAATTTGTGTTGTCTTCCAATAAATGCGCTCTTTAGATTACTATAATTTTTTATAGATCCCAATGTTGACCAAAAATTATGCTGAAGTTTTATTTGCATAATTACACATGCAGTCCTCTCTACTTCATGTAATGGATATCCAACACACTTGATTGACATCAATACAATTATTCACAGCAAAGACTAATATTTTTTAATTGTTTTTAACCAAAAATCAGTAGAATATAACTGGAGCTACAGTCAAACCAGTGTAAGGAGTCCGATGGGCACCGCTAATAACGCGAAGCAACTTTGTCAAATCTCACTTAAGCACGTGGTATAACGCGTCCCAATCGATAAAATTATATTTATATTCGAATACTCAAAGTACATTAGACAATAAATTAGATTTGACACTGCTGCGTTCAATTCAGCCTCGCCCCTAGAGGACTGCCTACGCTGGTTTGACTATAGTTTAACTTTCGCCAGCCACTGCGAAGTTGTCCCGAAAGAGAATGGGACAGTATACCGAGCGAAACGTGATTCACAAATCATGCAAGAGATTGTTAGCTCGCCGGATCAACGCGAATTCGATCAGTAAGTAGAGAAAGAAGAGGTAGAACGGAACAAAGCATTAGCTGTGTATGAGCTCGCCGAAGTTACATGAGCCAATCCTTCCTCGTCCAAACGCTTCGACAGGTGCATTGACTTCGGCACTTTGAATTGTGCTGGGGGTGTGTACTGAATCCCATAATGCTGCACATGGCTGGAAACTCCATTTTATAGAGCGAGACTAAGTTTCCGGCTGTCTCATGGATAACCGAGTGGAGATTAACGCCTAACATGCAATTCAACGGGGCAAAACAACGGCACCGGCCTATGAGGTCTTCTTGTGGCTCAAATTTAACCCTTAAATGAAACAATATAGCACTTTTGTAGGAACAGAACTATTTGTATTATTATTATAAGATTCAGTGTTTAACCACCCTAGACGCAGCGAGGCGATTCAAGAGTGAAGCTCAACTGAAATTATTACGCTCTTCATCAGTAGTAATATTTTATCTCGGCATTCCTGCCCGAAAAACTCGGTTGGCTCAGTGCGCTACTACTAGCAAGAAAAAAGGCACAAAGAATAGAAAAAAAAGACACTCAAGTGGAAGGCTCCTTTTGTGTCCTTCCATACGAGAGAGACCAGAGGTGTCCCGCGTACTAGGTCGGCTATCTCGATCGACAGCCCAACCCACGGAACAAAGGGAAAAGTAGAGAGCTTACCTAACTTTACAAAACCAATCTCGTCAGCAGGAACTGCGGTAAGCTGCAACATCTCCTGCGGAAAAGCCACTCGGGACCCTTGGGTGCGTGAAGAACTATTTGTAACGCCCACAAATGTTCATAGTAGTCCTGAAAGGACTAAAAAAAGAAGATGGGCGAACTTTCACCCTACGGCACACAGTCCAAATCCTATGGCCCCCATGAGTGAAGTTCACCTAGTAGCATAGCTTCCAGCGCCCCTTGCAGCGGCCCAACGCACTGCCCCAAATACATAAGTGCTCGAATAGGGAAAAGGAAGGTATTGCAGGGGTCCCAGCACTCCGACTGCCCTCAAAGATACTGCCTCAGTGGGTCTCCGCAAATGATTGAGTGTGCATGAGACACCTGTTTCCGTAGTTAGGCGGTCCACTGCTGTACAAAAAGCAGTCAGCTATTCGACCATGTTCGGCAACCCACTGCATTGGCGACACAGATCTAGCGCCTCGTGACCGAGTCTGCACTATACTCTGTCCATTTTATCGAGGCAGTTCGGGCATGGTCAAATTCCTCTACAGCATTGACAATTCTATCTGCATTTCTGAGATTTTTTTCGGCCCGTATCTTAGCCCCGCCCACTACCTGCATATAGAGAAATATCAGAAATAGTCATAAAATTGGCAACGCTGTAAACGAATTTGACCACGCCCAAATTGCCTTGATAAATTGGATGGAGTATAGTAGCCCATGAAATCTGCGTGGTGCTCACACCTAACTAAGCTGGGCGAGAGCAACACGGTCGGCACGGGACAGCGCAGGCTTTCTCGAGACGACTTCCGGAGGGGGAGGGAGCGACCGTGATGCCCGCTCCGTAAACACTATGAAAGCGGTTTACGGTTGAGCAGTCGGACGGGGAAAGCTGTATGAATCCTGGAGTCCCCATAAAAAGTTACTGGAGTCACACGGATTAGCCTCGCAGTCTGCGATGCTCTACAAAAAGGAGAACAGTTTATGTATATCTGCTAAGCTTACAGCAAAGTTAACGAGAGTTGTCATATAAACGAGTTCCCTCAGTTGCTAGTCGAGTTGCTTCAGCTGCTGCTACCCACGGTAGCAGCAGCCTTGCGTGCTGAACTGGTGGAACTTAGGTGCCGGGATTGAGTACCCCAGTAGGTGAGCGATCTTTATGGCACTTGGTACACTGAGTCAGCAAGTTGCTTGGTAAGCACAGCTACTGTGGGGGTACTTAACCTTGCCCAGAAGTAGGAAGGTAGGGGGCGTGGGTCGTAGAACCTTCTGTCGATGGTACACCATAGTTCTTAACGACCCGTGATCGACTGCAGCCGTGCTAACTCCTCTGGGGCCAGTTGGCCCACATCCGCAACATTAATCAGTGCATGTGGGTCTTTGTTGTTTACCTTTAATAGACCGAATGTGTTGTTGAGCCCTCATTAACGCAACCATGTGCCAGCTACGATGATAAGTCTACTAATATGTTACCATCAAATCAATTTGCCCAGCAAGTGTTACTGGTGAAGGTTTGGATATCTTCATATTCGAGCTAAGTAACTGAGAGCTTTGCGCCTTTGTGTCATGTAACCGGAGCTGAGGAAATTCGTTTATTTGACTATCGTGTCCAAGTTCCTTTAGGATTTTTTTTTAAGCTTTTAAATGAGCAGATAGATATGATATAATTTATGGTTCACCTCTCATTCTGTCCTATATTGTGTTGTCCGAAAGACCTTCTGAAGCTTAACTGATATTGCACTTCTGAAGATACTCTCTGTCCTGTCGCCAAATGCAAATGAAATTAGTTATAGTGAGAAAGTTTAAACCTCCGTTTCAGAGAGGGACGATATCACAGAGGAAAGAGCAAGAGACAATAGTATGTCGATAGAAACAAAGAACCCATGAACGAAGGTGTTCCCACACAGGATCAACGCGCATGGCAACAGCAAGTCGGGAGAGGAGAGGAAGAACAGAATAAAGCAGGAGTATGAAATCGGAAAGGAAGCAAAGTGGGCACAAAAGACAGACGTCCCGAAGGCCTAGCTTATGGCTGAGGTAACGTACACGAGCTCTGTGGATGGGGTTACCGGGCTTCATAACATAGATGGGCGAACCTAACCTATGACCCATTCTATGCCCCCTGAGGGGAAATGCAAATGAAACATACTGTATACGGTAGACCGAAGAGCAACTCTTGGAGCGAATGCAATAACATCTTTTCATCACCCCACAGATCCAATGTAAAGCTACAGCACATAACAAAACTGTAGTTAACAATTACCTTCGCACTGGCGGCCGGGAACTGCACCGTACTGAGGCTCCTTTCGCACTTCACCGAACCACTGGATGGTAACCTGCCTCCAGCTAGGCCGCGTCACAATCTCCTTACTTAATGTGCCACGCGGTGATTTCAGGAACTGCATATCAGCATTAACTTCGTCATATAAGAGCCCTGTCTTTATTTTTCTAAAATTGAAAAGAAACCATAAGAGATCACTTTTGTAAAACATTGTAGCTAAGATGAATGCTTTTGTATTAAATCTATTGAATATATTTGCCTCCCTTTTCACTACAGTGAACAAAGAGAGAAAGATAGAAGGGACATGGAGTACATGAAAGAAATGTTGACCCACTGACAGAGGTATTCTCACCCTGGAACAGCGCGCATGGGTACAGCAGCAGAGGATTAAACGAGAGCTTCGAAATTAAATAACAATCTTTACAATTTGGGGGAGCAAAAAAGAAGTGTCAGATGAAAAAGTTAATTTCAGTGGCAAAATATTTGCGCATTAGGAAGTGAAAACGCGACAATACGAGCAGACGTTTAATGAAAACAACTGTCTCCTCTGCTTACCTTTCGGCTGAACAACAACAGTACTGACGTGAAAATGTCGTTATAAAATCACTGAAAAGTACCCCGACACTAAAATCTTACACTCTCAGCACTAAGGCTCCATATTCAACTCAATGACTATGAGCATTAACAAATGTTAAAGAAATATTGAACAAAGACAAATACGAGTACCTATGTGACTACAAAAATTCCCAAATACTGCAACAGCAACAAAGACGAGTAGCCTACCATAATCTCAACAGAAGCTAAATTCACACCTGTTACCCAATAATCGACAAATCAGTTTCTGAAGCAATAAAACAAAAACAATGTTATTTCCACCTGGCTAATCACTGTGCGTATGTGGCAGATAATATGAAACTTAGATCAATGAAGAGCTATTAAAACTAAAGTCAGGAAAATTGGCAAACCACCTATTTTTCAAGTACTGCGTGGCATCTCTATAGAAAATGACCTCGACAATAGTTTCTCTCATTACGCAGGGGCGAGCTTTGTTTTAATTCTTTGTAGCTAATGAACAGAGGCCATATTTGCCTTTATAGCTCTAAATTTAGTTAGCGTTGCCTTGTGCGGTTGTTAACCATAATTTACAAAAATATTAGTACAAGCCTAATTTATTCAGCCTTATACCACACACAACAGCACATGCGTAATCGAAAAATTGGATATCATAGAAAGAAGACGTGAAAATACTAACATAATGAGCAATTCCAGACAAAGAGTGAAGAAGCTAGCTACCTTACAGCAAGTCGGGAAGGAAGAGGAAGAACAGTGGAAAGCATTATCAGCAGAACTATGAAACTGGAACGAAGCAAAGTGGGTATGAAGAAAAAGATGTTCTGAAGGCTTAGTTAAGGCGAAGGTAACAGATATGGTACCCCTGGGGTCATAGGTGGAGACTAACGCATAGTTTGAGTCACAAGGGAAAGGGTTGAGCCAAAGCAAGGGATAAAAATATTACTACACTTGAACACCTAGTGTTCTACTAGGAAAGCACGCAACAAACAAAAAAACAGTATCAGTACTGATAAAACTACAGCAAAAAAGATGCATCATCAATCAAGTGTAAAAAATAATTATTATCGTTGAAACGCACTAGTTGAACATTCAACGAAACAAATCAAGAGCCATACCGGCAATGAACCGCGGAATGAAATGATGAAAAGTCGGGAAGTAGAATCTTTATAACTGCCCGGTAGGTACTTTTGTGTCCTTCAGAACTGATGAAACATGAAGATAACGTCGTATCTCATAAAACAATTCAAAAGAAAATTTTGAGATTAAATAGTTACATATCCGGGAGCCGTCGTTGTATATCAGCGGAAACGGAGAGCAAACACTACTATGGCGTAAGGCGTTTAGGGTCACGTGGGAACATGGAGGTCTTGCGAATATTATCCAGGCCGAGGTACAGCATCGTCACACGTTCCAGACCAATGCCTCCGCCAGCGTGTGGTGGGCAGCCGTATCTGTAAACAGACGAAACGAATTCTAAAGGCGGGTTCACATGATTGCCTAGGAAACGAATTTACAAGTTTTGACCAGCAAATTGATGTTTCTGTCTCACCGTTCAGCTTATAACCATGGCAAGTAAGAGCTTTCCAACGGAACTCAAGGGCATTTAAGGGGACCATACACCCGAAAAAAAGTTCTTCATTATTGGACCGATTTGGATGAAACTTTGTACACATAGACTACGTTAAATAAGAAGAGAATATCTTTTGACTCCTGTACTTTTTCTCTTTTTCGCCATAGAAAACGAGTTATTGAAAGAAAACGTAAACAAGGGGAGGACGGGGAAAACCCTACTAGTTCTACAGTTTGTCAGCTACAGAGATGATTTAGGTATCAAACGAAGCGAAATTTGCTTCTCTATGACTTTTCGCTTGGAATTTTCTGAATTTCGAATTAATTTTTGAGAAAGTTGAAAAAAACAAACAATGTTTTTTTTTCAAAGTTTTTTGAAAATGTTAGCCAACACTCGTCTCAAATTCGAAATTTAGAAAACCCAAGCGAGAAGTTTTAGAGAATCAAATTCTGCTTTGTTTGAGACCAAAATCATCTCTGTAGCTCAAACACGGTAGGACTAACAGGGTTTAGAAGTAGGAAAAATAAACTTTTCAGGAGCATCTGTGCTTCCGTTTTCTTTGAATAACTCGTTTTCTATGACGAAAATAGGAAAAAGTACAGAAGTCTAACCCAAATTTTTTCCGATTTTACCTATTTGTACCAAGTTTAATTCAAATGAAAAATCAATTTTGAACTCATCTGCTGGGATTTTATTGTGGTAAAATTCGAACATGCGACTGAAAAGAAAACTTATCTATTTATATACCGATTTGGATGAAACTTGGTACAGATATGTAACACCGGAAAAGAATGTGGGTTAGACTCGTGTATTTTTCCCATTTTCGCCATAGAAAACGAGTTATTCAAAGAAAAAGGAAAATAGTTTTCTTCGAATAACTCGTTTTCTATATCGAAAATGGGGAACAGTACATGAGTCAAAAGCTTTTTTTTCGATTTTGCATATCTGAGCCAAGTTTCATTCAAATCGGTACAAAAATGAGAAATCACATTTGAACCCTCCGCCAAGGTTATGTTTTCGTCATGTTTGTCTGTGTTTTCGTCGTGTTTGTCTGTCTGTCAGCAAGATTACTCAAAAAGTTATGGATTTGGACGAAATTTACTGACATTGTTAGGTATGTTAGGAGGAACAGATGATTAACTTTTGGTGAAGATATGTCCATCCGCTTGTTTGTCTGCCTCATTTTTCTCAATGCCGTAACTCAAAAAGTTATGGATGGATTTTCATAAAATTAATATGAGTTGTTAAGTATATTACAAAAAAGAGATGACCAAATTTTAGTAATGATCCGTTGGTTCGTTCGTGTGTCACTGTTTTTAATTTTATGCTAGTTGACACAATAACTCAAAAAATAATGAATGGACCTTTATGAAACTTATAGGGGTTGTTAGTAATGTAAAAAGACATAAATGATTGAATTTTGGTGCAGATCGGTTGGTTCGTTTGTATGTTTGACTCGTGTTTGTCGTAACGCTTGTTAGCAGAGCAGTATAACTCAAAGAGTTATGAACGGATCTTTAAGAAAATTGCACAAGCTGTTATTACTATCAAAAGGCACAAATGATCATATTTTGGAGTATATACTAAGAAAATTATTGTTTCAGAGCCAATTTGAATTTTTTACTACCGTTGCCTCGCTTGGCGGAGGTATGCGCGCTGAGAGTGCACTAGTTCTATATGAAATTCAAAAATACGACTGATAAAATCTTTTTATTTATGTACGAATTTGAATGAAAATTGGTACAGATATGGAAAATCTGAAAATAATGTGGGTTAGACTCCCACTTTCGCAATAGAATACGAGTTACACAAAGAAAACGGAAAAAACAGTTTTCTTTGAGTAACTTGTTTTCTATGGTGAAAAATGAAAAAAAAGTACAGGAGTTAAACCATTTTTTTCAATTTTACATATTTCTGCAAAGTTTCACAAAGGTCGGGCAATTAACAAGAAAGTTTTTGAAGTAAAAACAAATAGTGTTTCAAAAAACGTCACACCCCCCCAACCCCCTACTCTACCCACTCGTTGTTACACTGACTGTCTAAAATTTTGCCTGCAAGTGCGTTTGATGTATAGCTAATGTTTAGAGGTAAAAAATTAATTTCGATAATTGGAAGGTTCTTTGGGTGTACGGTTCCCTTAAACATTAGCTGTTCCCTCATGTAAACACGGGCATCAAATTTGCAGGTAATATTTATTCCATGCATTTACAGCTTTCAACTATCGTACGATACCGCCTCATTTGTCACCTCTAGGTATTATCATAATTATATTCAGAACTCTAAGTTTCCATTTCCACAACACAGGCGATATCTAAGGCTAAGTAAGTACTGAATGCCAAAAATAAATACCAGCTTCAACATGAGTAGTATTAGTAGCTACAAACTTTACTAGCGCATCAGGCACACATTGTCTATAACGCGCCGAACTATTCCTGTGGTTTAATACAGGCTCGTGCGCCACTAGGACGCGAAGTACATCTCGTTTTAAATTATCAATGATTTTTGTCTCGGCTTTTCTGTTGGAAGGTCTCACATTTTAAGTGAACTCGGATGAGTTCTAAGTGTTCGGTGCGCTACTGACAGGAACAAGGCGCAAATTATGCATCTCCAACCCTAGGGAACTGCTGAACGCTTTCACTCAGGCACGGCGCACATGGGAAGAAACGAAAAGTGAAGAAGACAGGAGAAAGAAACGCCCGTGCAGACGGTCCTTTCCGTGGCCTTCCGCACGAGAGAAGGTGGTAGAGCCCAGAGGCATCGGTCGACCACCTCGATCGGTGGCCCACCTTCCGAAACAAAAGGGGAAGTATTGGGAGCCTACCTAACCTAACAAAACTAACCTACTCAGCAGGAACTGCGGCTAGCTGCAACACCCCCTGCGAAGAAGACAGTCGAGACAGCCCTTGGGGTCCTGAGGCCCATATAAACTGAGACAGGGTTAGTGCCTGCCAGATCATACCCCTGTAGCCCATCTTCAACATAAGAAAATATTTTGTTGGCATTTGCAATAGAATCCTTTATTACTTGCACCATTTGGGACTGAAATTATCAAGTCAGTTAATGAAATATAAATCGTTGGCACTACCCAAGACTGTATGGACGATCTAGGTAAGTACTCCACTGTCGATGGCCAGCACATGGATTATGTCAAAAACAATATTTGTTCACAATTGCAATATTTCCCAGTATTTTTACAACTCAAGACTAAAAATTTTAAATTATACTTGAAAAAAAATTGAGAAATTCTAGAGTGTGGTTTTCCAGAGACGGAGTTCGGCAGACAGTTCTGACTCAAACTCGTGCAACAAGTGGGTTCCACACTCCGGCTCTCCCTCAAATTCTCTGGCTCGGCAACCGTGGAGTTGAAGTATCACCTTCGTTTATTAGATGCAGCATTTACCAAGAGAAAAGGCCAAAAAGAATACCCTTATCAGAACAGAAATGCTTGAGCACAGGCTACTCACCGGTAACCATTTACTTGAATGAGTTCAAAAATTATAATACAACCCTTCCACGTAAACAGACTCGGTGTACATAGTTTATCACGGACTAGAACCATTAGGTCACTTAGAAGCAACAGTAGTGAGATGACGGTTCCAATATGAAAACTATGCCTATGTTATAACTATTTAGCAACTCAATTTTGTGAAGTGAGACGCGCACAAATCGAGGAGAGATTAATATTTTGTTGAGGGTTTTCCCGCCATCCATTTTCAGAAACAAGAACAATTGAGGAGAGTAGCTGACTAACCACGGCTTGTAATTGGTAACATAAATGTCACTCCACACTTTGTAAATATATTGAACCAAAAACTAACAGAGCTGTAAAAGCTGATAATTGTTATTATGCATTATAGAACATGTTTAAGCAACCCCAATATGCCAACACTCTGCTAAGGGAATCCCTCACAAAACGGTCGAACACAGATTCCGGCAATGAATTCGATGCTAACATAGTTCTGTGTATAAAATAATGACTGAACAGACGAGTATGGCATCTAAGAGTCGATGTTCTTCAAAACACCCTGAGATACATATAACAGAGTTCAACTAGAGCACCCTGAGAGCACATACCTCCGACAAGCAAGGTAACGTTAACGAAAAATTCAAATTGGTTCTGAAACTAGGATTTCCTCTTTATCTGCAATAAAATCCGGCCATTTGTGCCTTTTGACAGTAATAACAGCTCCTGGAACTTTTTTCAAGATCCGTCCGTAACTTTTTCAGTTAGCTATATTCTGATAACATTAGCGAAACATACAAACGGGCAAACCGATCATTACAAAAATTTAATCACTTGTGTCTTTCAACATTGCTAACAATTGCTATCGATTTCATAAAGATGTGTTCAAAACCTTTTGAGTTATGTTGCTGACAAAGCTTTTGACAAACATTAGTCAAACACACAAATAAACGAACTAATCACATCACCAAAATTTCATCTTTTATGTCTTCGAACATTGTCAACAATTCCAGTAAATTTCATCAAGATCTGCTCATAACTCTTCAAGTAATATTACTGACAAACATAAATTCTAACATACAGACAAACAAACAAATCATCACAAAAATTTTGGTCACTAATTCTACGTAGATATATAATACACCTGACAACTCAAGTAAATTTCATAAATATCCATCCAAAACTTATCAGGAAAACAAACGGTTAAACGGAACTTCACCAAAAATTAATCGTTTGTTCCTCCTAACATGCCTAACAACCACTGTAAATTTTGTAAAGATCCGTCCATAACTTTCTGAGTTATCTTGGTGCCAGAGAAACTCGCCAAAAACATAACCTCCTTGGCAGACGTAATTACGTAATGTTTTCCTTATTGTCATAACCTTTAGCCGCAGCAGCTCACCTGAAGCTGTCGATGTAGGACTGGATGGTGTCGATGGCAATGGCGTGGTGCTTGGCTCGCTCGGTGAGCAACTTGGGGTCGTGTATTCGCTGAGCGCCCGACAGGATCTCCTCGCCTCGCATGAACATATCGTAGGAATTGCTCCACTTCTTGTTGTGCGGGTCAGGCATGGTGTAGAACGGTCTTACGGCCAACGGGAACTTGTCAAGAATGAAGAAGTCTGTGTTGTACTTGGCCTTGACAAGCTGCCCAAGTAGCTTCTCATTTGGGGTGCTCAGGTCCTCATCTTCCTCCATCTGCACGCCTGCTTCCCGCAGGAGCGACACGCCCTCACGGAACTGCAGCACCAACGGAGGGTCCAGGAATCTGACATAACAAAGTGAAACTTGCCTGTACACTGACAAAAAGAAGGCCTGGTCTTGGGCTGTGATTCGAGGCACCGCAGTGACAGCAGCTTATACACACAAGTCCATAGCAATGCAAATATATCACGGAAGGGGTCTAGCATTCGTATGATTTTCAGCTGTTTTAGAACACCTCAATAACTGTGGAAATCGAGCCGTTACTTCGTGTCAAGGCTAGTAAGTCTTTACTATGGGTATTTCTTTGATCATTCTCACTAGTAACCGTAGCTTCTGCAGCAAATGGGCTATAAATATTGTAGTAGAACACCATCAATTTCAAAGTTACTGAATAAATAGAAAACCTAGACATTTCGTCACAACAAGGTAAGATATAAAGACGCTGTCCAATTGATAAATACACTTCGCACACGCAGGCTTTCGTAAATTTGTAGAAAAAGTACATTTTAAGAAATGCATAACCAAAGAGCTCATTAAGCTTGAGGTCCCAATGAGGGTGAAGTGGTCGATGGAATTTCCCATGAGGGCCTCACAGCGCGCTCTGATAGATACGTTTTCATATCTTGGTCCATTACTTCACACTCTGGTAAGGACATTCTACCCAATTTTCTTGCATTTAGCATTTAACAAATTCACAACAACATACTGGACTGAAGTGAAATAGCGTGATACAAGTGTTCATAACACCCTTTAGCTTTTACTATAGGCGGGAATAGTTTTGCAACAGTAAAATAAAAGGCCCAATATTGTAGAACCAAGGCTTTTGAATTTGGGTTGCATTCTTAAATTTGTAATAAAATTTCTAATAAGGAGCTTACAGAGTTGTTAAAGGTATTTGGGAAAAACCGCTAGCGTTACTTATGGTTAAGCAAGAAAATCGGTGCGAAGCTGCTCGTCCAGGAGCAACAGCAGAGACGCAGCCTCATCAGAGCATCTATCATACAATTAGAACGGAAATAATAGCTTTAGCACAAAACTGACCATATTTCATTTTTGCGCTATCAAATTTTCATGAAACTTGCAGGGAAATTGTGACATCTTATGGCAACATTGTTGAGTTTGTTCACATTATGCTGTGTCTCCTGATTGACAACTCTTTGCATTTTGTCTCTTTTTGAGATGACAATAATCGTTCTTGTATGTTCTGCTAAAATGGGATGTGGAAAAGCTCTAACTAACGAGGAGACAGAAATTATCATCAAAGAATCTGCTAAAGGCACCTCTCCTGATTTTCTTGCCCGAAAAATAGAACGCCATATCGACACGGTGACAAGATTCTTGAAGGACCCTTCACCACGGAAAAAATTATCAGATGCTGGGCATTCAAGGACTATTACTGATAGAGACAAGAGAGATGTGGTTCGTCAGCTACGTAAAAGACCCGGGCAAAAGAAGTAAATCAATTTTTACGGCTGCTGGACTTCCAGAAGTGCCTAAAACCACAAGACTACAAGAAACAACATCCTTCGCTCCACTGCTTTTGTCAATCCCTCTGAAATTGCCTCTTCTGACCCTAAGACATAAAATTTTGAGAATGAAATGGGCGGAGAAATACATGAAGATCAACATGAATCACGTTCTTTTCACCGACGAAACCCGGGCAGCCCTTGATGGACCTGATGGGCGGAGTAAGGGTTGCGTGCTACCTAGAGGTGAGTGTCATCAACGCATAAAACGTCAGCAACAGGGAGGTGGTGTTATGATATGGGCTGGTATCATTGGGGATCGACTTGTAGGTCCGACTTGAGTACCTGATGCCATGAAAATTACATCATCATATTGTGATATGTTAAAGGACGCCCTGGTTCCATGGCTGGATGATATACCCCTTTCGTTACTTCGAAACTTAATTTTCATGCATGATGATGCGCCTTCTCACTCTGCCCGTACTCCCACAGCATTTCTGGACTCTTGTTCCATGGGGAGAAACTGATGATTTGGCCACCGTGCTCACCTGATCTAAACCCAATTGAAAACTTCTGGGCCCTTCTGAAAAGGGAGATTTGCGCAGACGGAAGGCAGTACTAACTAACTGGCTGCACGCATTCTAGGATTGTTGAAGTTATTAAACGTCATGGGGGGTCATGTTGGCAAATAAGAGATTTTCAGTCATTTTAAACTTTTGATTGATGATTTCTTGTTTAATACATATTTTTCTCATTTGTGTACATTCTTGGTCTTTTAGTGATATAAAACTGTGTATAAAAAAATTTCTTTAGTCAAAAAGCTATTACCGCCGCTCAGTGAAATTAGTAAAATTGATAAAAAAAACATAATTTTCCTAGAACTAGCACGATTAGTCGTTTGAAAATTTACAGACACTATAAGCATCATAATTTTAACTTTCTGTAAAATTTTCACTGAAACTTATAGCCAAATAGTCGAGATTTGGTCAATCCAGCGATAAAGCTATTATTTCGGTTCTAAGTGTAGGTGGAGTATTGCATATATGTAGTGGGGTAGCAATGGCGGCAATTAACTGGTGTATAATTGGCGTCCATAAAGAGATGTAACAGAGACTACTATGAAGTGATATAAGAAATCACGAAGTGATGTATAACATAGGCAGCAATGAAGTGGTGCAATGTAAGCAGTCATGAAGTAACCTAATAGAGGCGATGATATAGTGGTGTTACATTGCCAACCATGAAGTGACGTAACATAGGCAGCTATAGAATGATGTTACATACGCATTCATGAAGTGATGTAGCCTAGGCACCCAGTAAGTAGTAGTGCCGTACTACTGTAGTAATACATATAGAGATATTTTACTTGTGCCGCGAGCAATATACCCACATAGTTTTACAGACGCAGATACTCTCAGTCCAATGTTGCTATGCGACCGCAACATATTTGTATCGCGATGAAGTCAAAAATTGATAAGATAACTAAACGGTCAATGGTCTCAGTAAATCCCAAATTTAGCTCTGTCATCTTGATGCACAAAACTCTGCTGCAAGGCTTGGAGGTTGAATGAGGATAAAGCCCTGAGGCTTCAGACAACCATGAAGTGATGTAACATAGGCACTCATGTAGAGAGACCTAGGCAGTCATGAAGTGGTGTCCCATAGGTAGTCATGAAGTGGTGTAACATTGGCACTCATGAAGTTGTGCGACATAGTCATGATGTAGTGCAACATTGACAGCCATGTGAAAAATTACATAGACAGCCACGAGGTGGAGATGAAGATAATTCCAGTAGTGAAGGGTTGTGTCTGCACAAAAATGCCGTGTTCTAAGAGTCTTTCACATCAGCCTTGGTATTTTTACCTCATGGTTGATCGTGTATTTTTATTTCATAGCTGCCAATGTAGTCTGACTTTGTGATATTTTATGTGGTATTCAATTCATAATACAGTATAACTTTTTTAACCTCCCTACTCCACTGAAAATTCTACATACATCTATTTCTGGGTGTACCTATTCAAATCTGTCGATGGTGAAACACTCCACTGTATGGGATGTTGAAGTAAATTACGTGCTGTATGGATGTGAGCAATTTTTCTATGAAATTCTAATGTTCCTAGAGATCATGACCAATTTTCAATTATTCTTGTGTCCGAAGGTACGATGTTCATCGCCTCCACTAATTATACATGTATATATATAATGGATTTGTATTTCCTTCAGTGACTGCACGACATTGCTTACGGTACGACGATGAAATTATTCTATGTTTTGAGATCTCTGCGATTATGAAAACGCATTTTATCGACGTTTACGTAAATCGGCCTTAAGGCCCAATTTCAGAGGGCAGTCAAGGTATGGTGTACTTAATGGTATAACATAAAAGAGTACTTGATGCAGTAAATGTTGGAGCAAGATGTAAGTACCTGTCAGGGGAAAACTTAACCGTACAGCGCCAAGTCTCAACTACACATGGCATTTCAATCAATACATTTATCAATACATACTTTTCTCGAGCATTAAGACTACTCCCTTGACCCAGTGAACCAAGCACTGTAGTTACCTGAAAGGTTGAGCTGGGAACTGTTTACCCACAACTTCAATGTCACGATTATGTTCTCTTTCAAGTCCTCGGAACATATTCACAAACATATCTCCGATGAGCATCATAACCTCGTGGTAGTGATGCACAAACGCCATCTCCATGTCGAGTCCCACAAACTCCGTCAAGTGTCTGCAACAAACGCCAGGTACAATGCAACACACGCAGAATACAGCTGTGGGGAAAATGTAAGTCAGTAAGCACTGATAATAATAAAACTGATTTAACCCACTCATTCCACCGGGAATCTGATCTTCAGAATTAAATGAAGCGCTAACGTGGCCACTCACAGTCTTTGTCAAAAAAATCAAAAAAAGACATTTTGCATTATTAAAAATTCATCACTATAGTGTTCTGAAACTACCAACAACATGCGGTAATGAGTTCATGCAGTGACCCTGCACTGGCAATTTAGCAACACTGACTATTATACTGTACAATAGAGTGAATACACAACAATAACATTCGCGTACCTGTGAGTGTTGGAGTTTTCTGCCCGAAAAACAGGACCGATGGTGAAGACTTTCTCAAAATCGCCAGCAATGGCCATTTGCTTGTAGAGCTGAGGTGACTGAGCCAGGAAGGCCTTGCGCTCAAAGTAATTCATACCGAACACATTAGCGCCGCCTTCGCTTGCAGCAGAGATCAGCTTGGGACACATGATCTCCGTGAAGCCACGACCTGGAGAGGACACGTAGTAGCTAGATGTTATTGGATTGCACTAGAGTGCTTGTGCAAGAGACATTAGCATAGTGCACCAATGTAGCCATCATATAGTGCCATAGACTACCTGATAGTAATGTCAGTGATAACCTGTGCTATATACTGAGAATATATGGAATACAAGTAATCTGTGTCTCACTGCCTGCGACTGGCAATCCTACGGTTGTTCGTGTGGATAGTGAGAATCCAGCAATATCCCCGATACAAGTGATAGGGGCTCACTACAGACATACCTACAGCTATTACAGAGAGTGTCTGCAAGTAGTTTTAACTGGGAGCACTTGTACGATACGATAGACACTTATGCTGGAGAGGCTTGCCAAAGCAGCGGCAACGCGAACTAGTGTATCTACGCCGTGCAGGGCCGGTTTGGAGGTTACCTGGCAAGACCCCCAACACTGCGTCTGCACACGAGCGCAGACCAGCAACCCTAAAATAGGTAGCAGCCGACACCGAGCAACTTTACAAATCTAGAACCCCTTGGGCCTGCACGGTAGTGTTGCGTTCGCAGGGACTGTAGTGTAGTGGATCAAGTATTGGCGATTATCTATATTTGTTATTATTATATTGGTATTGTCCCGCTATTTCCGAATCCAAGACGATCAATAGCGATCTAAGATGATTTACTCGGCTTACAGTCGGAACCACAACGTTGTGCTCAGGCGGCAAGAGATGAAGGACGGAAAGAAAAGACAGAAGAAAGAAGCGCCCGAGCGGACGGTCCCCTCCGTGGCCCTTCGCACGGGCGAAGGGAGGAGCCGCGCATAAAAACATTGGTCACCTTGATCGGCGGCCTACAACGCGGAACCGAAAAGGAAATTTGGAGAGCCTACCTGACTTTACAACACTATCCTCGTCAGCAGGAACAGCGGCAAGCTGCAATATCTGCGGAAAAGGCACTGGGGACCATTGGGTGCGTGATGTCCAAATACATTGTGGTGGGATTAGCTGTAGTGTTACCGCTGGTGGATGGAGCAAAACCAGAGACGTTGCAAGAGAAGAAAAGGAAGAGACATGAAGCATATTAATTGAGAACGTCGAACCGACGCACAAAAGAATACTGTACGTGGGACAGTTATATCCACAAAAACAAGTACAGAAGAATTATAGTAAATAGAACCCAAAAGAAGGAAGGAAATAAAGGCGAGACAGAAACATGTGAGGGAGGTTTAGCCAAAAGTAACCTAGAGGGCCCTCATTCTGTGCTCCTATTATGCAACAAGATGATATATCAGCAAGACAAACACATTCTCTGCACCACTGGTCTCCAAACTTGTCCAGGAGTGCGCCCTCTTAACTTTCAGGTGGGGACCCCAGCGCGTAATCCGCACTGACACACACTATTATATTGAAATAGAGGGCTCGCGCTGTCAATAATGACAAAGAAGAATTTGTAATGACCCGTCTGGTGTTACCTGTAGCATCATCTCAAAGATATTAAGGCAGAGCCTACTTGTATAGAAGGGAGCTCCCTGTCTGGGTAGTGCCGCGTGTTGACGGGAAGTGTTTTTCATTATTTCTCAGGTTATCAACTATTTAGGGTAGACGGTTGAGCTCCCTTCTATACATGTAAGGCTCTCATTAACTTCTTTGTGTAAGGTGCTGCGCAACTGCCAACTTGAATAAGGGAACCGTACAGATAAGCGCTGAACAAAACCAAGCTTTCTTTCGGTGATACGCAAAAAAGCGAGGTTTTTTGCACGAAGTCAATATTGCTTCTAATTAATATATACGGAGCTTTGTATCCAAGATACTTGAGAGTGGTATATAACTCGGACTCTGAAAAATTTTCCACTAGAGATAACTTGCTCTGTTGGAAGAAGAACCCAAAATGCGGAGAAAGTAATTTGCTGCCGAGAAAACATCGTGGTCTTTACGCACCTGGTGACCGCTCAAGAATATCTTACCAGTTGTCTCGATAATTACCAAAATAGCAAAGTAAGAGTATCAGCTGAAGCTTGAAGAAAATCTCGGATGAGAGTACACAACACGATGGAAGAGATTGTTTAAAGAAGCTGCATGCATCTACATCGACTGGAGTACAGCATTGTCAAAGAAAGACTGGAATCAGACATACGGTTCGAGTGCTATCATCTGTAACCTGGAATATTTTCTGCCTATCAGTTTTTTATGAAGCTTGGCAGGATGACCACAGTCTTAAAGCAGATGAATTCACTGATGAAACCAGGAAGGTCTGAGCTAATTTTTGGCTATCTATTTCGTCAAAAGTGTGACACGAAACCTATAAATATATAAAAATATAAATGTCTAAACACACGACGGTCATTCTTAGTATTAGACTACAGGGCCCAGCCGTCAAAAATGACGGCAATAATTTTATGATGAAGCTCTTTAATGTTCCGGTGCCAGGGATAGGTTTAGCTGTAAAATAGGTCTCACATCGGCAGGCGTGATCTTCCATTAATGAAACGCAAGTTGTGGCTATTCCGTCAAACGTTTCAAGAGCAGCACTAGGAAAATATAGTTCAGTCAAAAGAATTCACCGGATATGCTCAGAGCATACCGTACGGTAACTTGAATACCAGCTAGCCCAATAAAACCTATAGAGCGAAATTTGGCTGTAATGTAAAATGAATACAAAAGGTGTCTGTTCAGCGTGAAGTTTCAACTGCTACGAAAAGATTCAACTGAAGAAAGTATAAGCGAAATGGATTATGCACGAAATGAGCGAAAGCTCCAGCCAAGACTAAAACTCTCGAACTGCTACCAAAAAATTAAACTAAAATACATGCGATATATCTGATGCCTGACACAATAAAAAAACCTATCAAAGGTACCGCCATTAATTTACCAAGCTCGGAAGAATCATCATCGTCGTATCAAGAAGTACGGAACTAGTTTTCAAAGCGAAGTGAAATTCAGCGTTTCCATTTTATTACCATACTAGTGGACCCGTGCGTGAAAAAATTCACGCAAAAATCGATATGTGTTATTAACATAGGCCGTTGCGGTATCTTCTCTTCTCTAACTTGCTTCATTTTCTTCATTAATCCTTTGTCGTGATTTCAACCTATTGGCTTTTTTTTCTCTGACTTGTCGTTTCCTCATTTGCCCGCTCACGATTATCAGCAGCTCTCATTCACTTCTGTATCCTTTCTGCTTCAAGTCTTTCTTGAATGTATCGCATAGACGATTCATCTCTCTCCATGCATCCGTAGCTCATCTTCGATCTTGAGACTGTAGTAGTCTCGTACTACTTGAAGGTTCCCCATCTTCCTTCTTGATTAGGCGTGCGTCTCAATAGTGTGAGGCAGATATAAATCATGAGTAAAACACTGCAATGAACTAGAATGTAACTCCAGCCAGTTTGTATGCATGTCAGCGCTCCGTAGCCAAGCCACGGTCTTGCGAACCTAATTATTTGCTTCACTGAATTCCCAATTTTTTTTTTGGGCTATGAAACAAAATTCGCACCTTCAGAGAACGTCGGTGTGAGGGATGATATGCGTGGTAGAGAGCTAAGAAGCATATAGTAATAGACAGAAATACTTGGAAGAGCAAGATCTGCTTCAACGACCCTCCTTTGAACGGGAATAATACTGCTGTAGAAGAAGAAAAAGACAATAAGCTAGAAGAAATAGTTGTCTACCACCCGTGAAGAATCACAATTTCGTGAGGGCTCCGTTAGTCATCTGCCGAATTTGTATGTCGTGATCTGAGACAAGTAAGTTATAAAATCGTACTCCAGAAACTACATACATACACATTGTGCCGATTTCAAGGATTATTTCAAGCCTGCAGATCAGCCTTCGCCATCTTCTACAACCTGGTCATTGATTAACAATACCAGGAAACCTGGCTAATTTTTCGCGTAGCCATTTCCTCCAAAGCATTTTATTCTCTAAGGATATATATATATCAGAAGCTATATTTGTCGCCGTTACTCCGAGGGCAGCAATTTTATGGTATCTCAACTTGTTTTTCCGTTGAAGAATTTTCTCCTATGTAGCTATATACTTAACAGCGTGACGGACCAACCAAGAGAGAGAGAGAGCGAGCGACCAGCAACTGTGTTTTACTATATAGTGGATAGTTTGAGCCTCCGTTTCCACAACAACGGCGATCTCACGGAGGAAGAAACAAGGAACATAAAGTATGACGATAGAAACGAGGAACCCATGCACGAAGGTGTCCCCACCCGGGATCAATGCGCATGGGAACAGCAAATCGGGAAAGAAGAGGAAGAAAGTAAATCAGTAGGAGTATAAAATCAGAAGGAAGTTAAGTGGGCACGAAAGACAAACGTCCCGAAGGCCTAGCTAATGGCTAAGGTAACCTGCACCAGCCCCACTGGGATCGCAGCCCCATAACATTGCATGGACGAACCTAACTTTATGACCTATGGCCCACCCTATGCCCCTTAAGGGGTCACCGATACACACACATAGTAAATATATACACTAGAGGGCCCGCGCTGTCAAAATATGACAGCGAAGAATTGGTGATAAGCCATTCTTTATTCATCATAGTTATCTTTCGTTATTACAACTGCTATCTAAAAGCACCTGGAGATGAGCGTTTGCAGCTTCACAACTGCTGAACATCGAAACTTTTTCTCTCTCTGACATGGAGAAAATTCATTGCAATCAGCAACGCTCAAAGTAATAGGTTGGATTCGGTATTATGGATACGGTAGGATAATCTATATAGGTCCAGTGGCTTGTAGCTTCGCGAAAGCTGTTTCATCGACCACTGTGTTAAAGTTGGAAGAATAACTAACTCAACGAAATAATCTGAAGGAAGAAACTAAGAATCGTGATACATGAGACAATGTGCTCATGGAAGCTTCAGATACAGGATCTTCAGTGCTGCGATTTCAACTTCTGCAATGCAAGAGAAGTTCGTTCCAGTATAAGGTCGCTCCATATTTTGCCATAGATTCGATATATTAAGAAGGTAATACTCGTACGATGCAGACTTCTTGACAGCGCTAAGAAAAGCTATAGATATCTGCATTATTTTAACTTCAACTGTCGCTAATTAAGAAAAGTCTGCCATTATCTGCAACCTGGGCTAATTTCCGCCTATCTGTTTTGTTAAAAGTGTGACAGAAAATGGATAAACAAGCAGATAAATACACATCGGTCTTTATTATATTGGAGATACCCTCTCATTTCAAATCATACGTCCACTCACGCCAAACCGAAAACTAGATCTTCCTATCATCCCGGGGAGGGCGGTAACGCCCATTTTGGGAACTCCTGTCGACTGCTCGACACGTACAAGGCAACACTGACACTCACTGCTCAAATAATCCCTGAAGAGCCTACAGACGCCGCCTTCCAGTCTGTAAATGGCTTGGCTGGTGGCGGTGCGGAGGTCCAGTATCCGGTTGTCTAATCTGGTGTCCTGCAGTACACGCGCGGCTTCGTCAGCTTCACTCTCTGGTCGCATGGCATCGTCAATCTGCAAAATAAAAAACATACATACATAGGTAACCAACTTGACGCTCAGCATCCCCATCTGGCGGCAACGATTTCATAAGTGGTATTCCCACAAGAAATTAAATTTAATATGGACATCAAAGAGTTAGGAAACGCTGGTTTCATTGTTGTCATTGAAATGCCCAGTTTAGTGATACGACATCAGTAGTAGTAGTTTTACTAGCGCTTCAGTGGCACACTGCCTATATCGCGCCGAACTATTCCTGTGTTTAACCACAGGCTTGTGCGCCAACTAGGGCGCGTTTTAAATTGTCAATGATTTTTGTCTCGGCTTGTCTGCCGGTAGGTCTCAGAGTGGTCAGTGCGCTACTGACAGGAAAAAGGCAGGCGCAAGTTGAGCATCTCCAACCCCCGGGCACGGCTGAACGCTTTCGCTCGGCTACGCCGCACAGGGGAAGGAAACGCAATACAAGAAGGTAGAAGTCTAGCGGGAATAGGTCAGCCACCGCGATCAGCAGTCAGACCTCCTGAAACATAAGGGGAAGTATTGAGAACCTACCTAACTTTACATAACTAACCTCGTCAGCAGGAACTGCGGCAAGTTGCAACATGCCCTGCGGAGAAGACACTCGGGACCCTGATACGACATCAGATAAAGCAGAGTCCCCACGGCTATGAATTGAAGCTACTGTCACGACAGTTCATGATCGTACACCCACTTTTCTCACAGTACAGAATTCTCAATACAAACTAGCATTCAACTAAATTTTATAACTGAAGAAAAGGCGGCAAGTTTTTAGTCATTTTTTTTAGCAATATACCTACCCTGAAAATCTTTCAAGATAGAAATAACAAACACTATGTCTGTGCCAGGCCTCAAAATTTATAGCTATAGCATATACCATAGACAACCATACATTGAGTGGACACTGAAATCGGGCCTCTCGCAATTTGGCATGAAGGCTGATTTACGTAAATGTTGATAAAATGAGTTCTAATAAGAATAGAAAATTCCAACAAAGATTAACTTCTTTGTCGTACCATAAGGAATGCATTGAAGCGCAGGGAATCTAGATCTTAGATCTCCAGTAGGCAATATACATCATACCTTCGGACACCAAGAAAAATAGAAAATTCATCATTATTCCCAGGAATATTAATATTTTATAGAAAAACTGCTCATTGATACAAGTAATGTACTTCAATGCCACATTCAATTGCGTTTTTTTCCAATGGCGGATTTGAAGAAATAACATCATAAATTGATGTACATATGTGGAGCATTCGGTAGACCTCATCCCAATAGCCGCAACATATGTAAGTGGGGTTAAGAAAACCCAGCAACGTTGAAGTATGAATTAAAGCCATAGTAATAGTTACTACATTGGTACCTACCAATGAACTAAAAATACATCTTTAAGTACGAGATAAAAATACCAAGACAGCCGGTAGATGATATTAAAACACAACAATTTATGGCTGATACAACCCTTCATTACTAAGAACCATCTAAAGCTGCGCATCGTGATTGTCAATATCACTTCACAAAACTGCCTAGATATATTACTCCACTTGTTGTTGCCTACGTTATATCACTTCATGGTTTCCTGTGTTGCATCACTTTTTGGTTGCCGAAGTTAAAATACCTACATCATGGTTGCCGGAGTTAAATCACTTCACAGTGGCCTACATTACCGTACATCACTTCAGGGTGGCCAATGATAGGTATATCACTCAACGACTGTCAAAGCTCCATTACTTCACGGTTGCCAATGCAAATCACTTCACGGCTGCCAATGCTAAATCACTTCACTGCTTTCAATACTACATCACTTCACTGCGGCCAGTGCTTTATCATTCAGATCACTTCACGGCTGCTAATGCTGTATCACTCCACTGCTGCCAATGCTATATCACGTCACTGCTTCCAATGCTAGATCACTTCACTGCTTTCAATGCTAGATTACGTCATGGCAGCCAGTGCTTCATCACTTCACTGCTGGCCGGGCTCCATCACTTAATGACTGCTGCTCCAACTCACCCTTCAGCTCTGCAGCCTGTTTAGATTTTTTCGCTTAGCCCGTATAGCTACCTAATAAACTTCATTCACATTCTCATCAGCTGCGTACTTGGCATTCCATTACAAATCAAGCATACCACGAATTTGAGAAGCTTCTGTTCATTAAAATGAACTATTTACTTTACTAACTATTGCGAAATAGGTTTACTGCAAAAATCAAAGGTTGTCATAAACAGTTGCTCTACGTAATAACCTTTCAAGCTTAATATTTTTGTGAATTAAGCTAGTTGCGTATAGAAGTTTAAATTTAAATTAAATATAAAATTTTCCAATATAGGCCTATATTGGGCATTAAACTGTATCAAATATTTTCTTTCATTATTTCAGAGTATAATATACACTAGCGAATTCGACAAATAAAACTATACAGCATCTGCGAATCGTTAATCATGGCAAAAAAAGGAGACCTTCTTCCTCCCTCTTCCTACTGACATCACAAGACAACATCTATGCGAGCTGAATCAGTAAACCCAAATACTGCATACAAATACAGATGGCTACCAGAGACATTATAATGGACAACCCGAGATAAGTCTCTGGTGGCAGAAATTTGCTGCAGAAAACACGGAGTGAATGCTAGAGCAATTGAGTGCAACAGAACACGTCCTCACCTGCAGGGGTAACCTAGGCTCCGCAAGGGACACAACCATCACAGAGCTTGGCTGCAGCTCCAAATCGGTTACGCTACACGATGCGACGCATTGAGCAGCTTTCACTACCTGAGAAACAAAAACAAACATGACAAATGGGAAAGAATAGGTAGCACTAAGAAAACAGCAGTTGAAAGGTACTTTAATGACTTTTCATCAGTACTCTCAAACTCGTTAAGAATATCCAGTATTTATTTTTTATTTACGTTACTATACAGCACGTTTAGGCCAACCAATACCGAGAGACAAAAAACAAACGCTACCGTACAAATTTCCATCAAAGATGGAATTAGCGACATCAAGTGCCTGCTCTCGTTAGGCAGCGTCAAGCGGCAAGTGTGCAAGTTACCCGTGGACTGTGTTGCTGTTCATAGCATTAAAATAAATAGCTGGCAGTAAACGGACCAATAGGACCATTCACAGAGTGGAACCGAGACTGACGCTCCGGCCTTCATGAGCTACTGTCGGTACGTCAAAAAGCTCCGATATGCAACGGAAAATTTCAGTCAAAACAGCGATTGTGCAGGTGTGATTAGATGAAGCGGATCCGCCGGGGTTCCGGGCGGCTAAGTCAAATGGGACGTGAAAGGAGATGGAATACAGCGGCCATCTAAAGAAATTAGAGGTTAGAAGTACATAGTCTTAGAGGAGGAGTTCGAAATTGCAGAGGATGCTGCTCTCAGCGTTTGTTTAAACAATTACTTTTTACAATTACAGAAAGTGTAAACTGCCTCTCTCCGACCATGTCCGAATAGCGTCTGCTCCAAATGTTAAGTATGAAATAGGGGACAAAGTGCTGAATTGGCGCAGTTTATCATTGTTGAGATTTGAGTTAATGCTTGTTGTTGCGAAGGCGATCACCTACGTCTCTGTGGACGAATCCCGTTGCAGGGACATCGTTCAAGCCATCAAGCACTTGAATGATGCTATTAGTTGCCCCCTGAGTGGCCTTTGTTAGAGAGACGAGTCCAAACTCCTGGAGGTGACACTCATACAGCTTGTTACACAGCGGAGGCATATATCAATTATGTTGCTTTCCGTAGGATTCTTTCAATTTTAGTAAAATCTTGGTAGTGAAGAGACGATTAGAACGAAAAAGAAACTCCCAAGTGTGGGCACACTAATGCTTTGTATGAAGAAAGGAGTAAGCCCTTCGATTTAGACTCGAAATTCCTAATAATCAATTCCAGCACTCTGATTGTAATTTATACACCTTTGTCAATTTGCAGATCGTGTTTTAGGTCGTTTGTGACAGTTACTACAAGGTCAACTTACTGAGTGACTGATGCTACTTCCGTGCCGCGCATTTCCGGTCTTACTGGGATGATCTTTGACCCAATGTCCATTACCGAACATTTGTTGACATTTAAGCTAATCTGCCAGACTGCCAAATTGTGATGCCTATATTCCACAAGACGGTCGAAGTCTTGATTGCTCTAGCTCTACTCTGTTTCCGTCCGACACGGCGTGGGGATGAAACTTATGTAGCGACCGTAAAAGAACCAATTTTACTGCAGGCGTCAACATCACGATCACCGTTGCAATTTGGTGTTCGAAAGAACTTTTGAAGGAAACCATGCACTGACATTGGAGTCATCATTCCTATCTTTGAACAACAAGAACCTAATAAAAACATAATGTGAGTGGAAGTTGGGCAACCCTCGTTATAAATGATAAAAATTTAATGCATTGGCGCATGTTCATCCTTTTGCTTGTAAGCATGCATTACGGGATAACAAATGAGTAACGGCGACAAACTTCTACAAACAGTTCAAGCTTCTACAAACAGTTTAAAGCAGGTGATTTAGGTCTGTGTGTGATCATTTGAATCTACAATTGTCCCAGCATCACTTTTCAACCTTTTTCCTTTGTCATATCTAACCACAGAAAAGCTATTTTATCGCTTCATGAATCATGGAGAGACAGCGCAACATTGCTAGATCGCAAAGATTATTACAAGGATTATTATTACAATATTAGATGTTTAAGCTTCCTAGACACAACTATGGTGATTCAAGTGAGAAAAGGAAGGGACATGTAGTATGTCGACAAAAATATGGAACCCATGCACGAAGGTGGACCAACGCGTATGGGTACAGCAAGTAGGGTAAGAAGAGGAAGCACCGATGGAAATAAGATCAGTATGAGTATGAAATCAATCAGGAAGGAGGCAAAGTGGGCACAAAAAACAGACGCCCCAAAGGTCTAGTTAATGGCTAAGGTAACCTACACAAGAACCCTGGAGGCGCTGCTCCCCATAGTTTAATATCTATAGGATGGGCGAACCTAACAAATATAACCCTATGGCCTACGGTTCATCCTATACCACCTGAGGGGACTTTATATTTGATACGGAACGTCAATCAATTAAGATTGTTGTTTTTGATGTTAGGTCTGGCAACATTCCGCCGGTTATTCATATGAATCCACTCTACGTGACAGTGAGGCTCGTTACTAAAATTTGAGTTTTTTTTTGGCCCTCGCTGACATATGAGGTTGCCTCGCAAAAAAAAAAAAGAGAAAACTCAACGAGTGACACTGAAAAACAACCTGGGCTTTGACAGAAAGTACCGTATCTATTTAGGATATATTCAGCGAGGATATGACTGGCTGTGATTAAAGTATGATGTAAAGTGTTTCATTGCTATTAAACTTCAAGCTCAAGCAACCACAGACAGGTAGTGCAACCCAAATGAAGCCATTTAGCATTATGTGTGTAGATAGTTATAGTTAGAAAGTTTAAGCCTCCGTTTCCGAGCGGAACAACATCACAGAGGAAAGAACAAGGGACATATAGTATGTCGATAAAAATGGTGTCTGTACATAGCCACTGATTATTGCCACTAGAAAGAACAAAGAGGGAATGAAAAATTATTTTTTTGTTTCAAAAAATTCTGAACGAAATCTGTACCGGTACCTATATATATAAAAGCAATTAACTATAGGTACCGTATGTCTATTACAGGTACTACACTTGCTAAGCACCGATTGCTAGCGTTTCACACTTATGGGCGCGCTCTTTGTAACGGGAACAGGAAATTACTGCAGTATCCCTTTCATTACTACAGAAACTGTTGTTCTCTTAAGAAACAAAACCTCTTAGTAGACAAGCCATGTCCGGAACGCAACCCTTGCCTATAAGCAGCATTTGCTGTACATGTATCTCAGCTAGTATCAGCAAACGACCTATAAATTTTTTACCTTGGGTAAATGGAACAACTGTTCAAGATTGTGCAGGCATAAAGATCCGTTAACAACGATTGTTTTCCGAGTTAGAATGATTACAATTGCAAAAAAATTTTCAGTCTTTTCATCGATGACACAGTTTTTCATGTCTCGTAACACCTTGAGTAAGTTGATGTTAATATGTTGGAAAACTATGCATAGCAAAATATCTGGATAAAAATACAATAAACCAGGAGAATACGTTGCTCTTTGTTACCCTATTTACCCTCGCTTAACTATAGAGACATCCATTCATCGCTGCTCCGCACCATACAACACCCACCGCCAGTACATTATACTGTATACAATACCAAAATAATAAAATCACAAACCTGCTACTCACCACAGCAGAGACATCCACTATGCTTTCCTTGTTGATCCCAGCAACGAATTTCACCATTTGCTTGGATACAGTGGGGCCCACTGCCAACACGCACTGAATGCTGTGGTCACGGCTACGAAGAGTGAAGAAGCACTGCTTACCTGAGGGAGAAGAGCATGAATTAGATAGACTACGTGGTCATACAATTAGTTTCTCTGGTCTCATAATTCATCCAAAGTCTTCGGATGAGGTGTAGACGACCACTGGGAAACTTTTATTTAATCACCTAATGGCGAGTTAGATTTTGTAGCGAGTTACTACATTGTGTGAGCTTCCCACCTCGACTCCTATAAAGCTTCAAAAGAGAAAAATGGATACGTATGTAGTATGTCAACAGAGAAGTGGAACCCATGTAAGAGGGTATTCCAGCACAGAATCAGCAAATCGGGTAAGAAAAGGAAGAATGGATTATAATTAGATTGTGTTTTACCACCCTAGACGTAGCGAGGCGATTCAACAGTGAAGCTGAACTGAAAAAATATACCGCTTTTCATCAGTAGGAATACTTTATCTTGGCATTCCTGCCGGAAAAACTCTGTTGGCTCAGAGAGCTACTACGGATGGGGAAAAAGTGCAAAGAATAGAAAAAGACATTTGAGTGGACGGCTCCATTTGAGGCCTTCCACACGAGAGAGAGAGTAGAGAAGTCCCACGGACTAGGTCGACTATCTCGATCGACAGCCCACCTCGAGGAACAGAGAGGGAAATATAGAGAACCTACCTAACTTTACAAACTAACCTCGTCAGCAGGAACTGCGGCCAGCTGCAATATCCCCAGAGGAAAAGGCAGTTGTGACCCTTGGGTTCGTCAGGCCCAAATATATTATGGCAGGGTCCTGGGTAAGGGCCCGCCAGAATATACCCATAAGAGCGAAGGAAGAATGGAACACAGCATCATCAGTAGAAGTAGGCACATTGAATGAAGTAAAGTTGGCACGAAAGACAGAAGTCTCGAGGGCCTAGCTAAGGCCAAGGTAATCTACGAGTTCCACTGGGGCGCTACTCCTAATAAAGGACGGCTGAACCATACAAACCTAACCACAAATCCTGTAGCTCATCCATGCCTCCCTGAAGGAGAAGAGCTGAGGCACAACTAGAAGGTGCTTATCTGTGAGACACATGTGTCAAATGAACGCTATTACCATGAATGTGTATGTCATCTGCAGTCGTCACGTGAAGCAACACCTTACCTAATTTCCTCCTACCTAAGAACTTTGAAAATGATAGCTATTTTCTTTTGTCCTGATAACCTACGATCCTACGGTACTCAGTACTCACTTTATGAACACGTTACGATTGTTAAAATTAAGGGTCGAAGTTCTGTGAATCTCAAGTCCTTGCAGTGTAAAAGTGTTTCAAGAGATGACATGGAACGGACATGTACGTCGAGAGAGTTGAATTAGGGAGCAGTTTGTTCAAGGCTTTAAACCTCCTTAGACTCAAAGCCGATCCTTCATGGAAGAAGATAGGGGGTATGTCGACGGAAACAACCCATACACACAGGTGTTGACTCACTGGATCAGTGCTCATGGAAAACAAGTAATAAAATGAGAACAAGCAGACCGTAGCATAAGCAGCAGTAAGAAAAGGAAATGAAACGAAGTGCCAACAAAAGATTGGTATACCACAAGGCCTAGAATAATTAAGGTAGCTACGGTAACCTATGGAATCCCATAGTGGTACAACTCCGTATGGTAACTAAGTGAATTGAAGCACCCTAGTCTGATGACGGAAGAGCCACTCCCATCATCACCCCCCTTCCCCCCAAGGACGCAAAGGCAAATGATAAGCTCCCCTGAGAATACAACTCCTCATAGCATGGAAACCCAACCAGGGTTGGCTGGTTTAAATTAAATAAAAAAGCATGGTTTAAACCAAATAAAAACATGGATTTTTTGGGTTTTTATTCATAATATTGCAAAATAGATTTATTTTTAGTAATTAGCTATAAAATTTGATTTACAAAACTGAAAGGGTGAGTTACCGTGTTTCTATTTAGGGTTCAGTTTGACTGTTAAGACAGATTGGATTAACTATTATTTATGTTTATTAAAAACTTATAACTCAATGAATACGTATTGTGATATTTCAATTTAGAGATGCATATTTAATTATATTCTGGTAAGCTAGCAGCTACTGAAAATTAGAAGTAGTAATTATAGTTGCTATTAGATAGATAGTGCGCTCATGAAAAGGATGTAGATACTTAGCTATATTGTTATGAGGAAATTGATATTGGAAATGGGTGCGGTCATATACATAATTTTGTTAATAATATAATAAGTGAAAGAATGTATAAAAGCTCCTACTGTAAAAGGATAATTAAACACGAATGATTCAGTTGATCATGCTCGGAAAATAGCACATGACAGAATGGTGACTATAAAATCATAAAAATGCACTTAAGCTAAACATGTCCCCAATGGGCGCGCTATTCCCCAACCTACCTAACTAAAAGACTTAGGGATTGGGTCTCATACTACAGCTGGATCAGTAAATCACACGTAAAGATCTCACAATATATTGAGAAAAGAGAATGGAAATTTATTACAAAGAGGCAAACGCATGAAAGCAATTGAGTTGTATTGAAATTAAAACATTTCGTAAGAAATTTGAAATAATAAACTACTACTGGTTATAATTGAACATCTCCAAACGTTGCTGGAGACATGAATGTAATTTTACACGAAAATCTTGAAATATTGAAAACTAAGATGGAACACAAATTAAGCAGTTGAAATATTGAACCAAGTGGCAAAAACAGTGCTCTCAGTGAAGATTTAATACAATGCATGTAAACAAACATTTTACCATATCGATGCTGTGTCTACGAAAACTCCGGGAAAAAGACCACACTGGCAACGCATGTTTCATTTGTTAACACATTTCGATGACCACCGTCTTCAACTCCAGATGTTCAAAATTTTGGTCACAATAGAAATTGTATACATATACATTAAACCCATCATATCTTCTATAGGCTTCATCTCTTCTTGAGACTAATCTAATCGAAGTGATGACGCTCCTAGCCTCCTACGCCGACGTTCCTGCCACTCCATTACTCGCATTTGGGCTCGCGAGAAACTGCAAACCCTTCCTACTCTTCACGCACTTTAAGGTTAACTTTGCGTGACTTTTGAAGGAAGCAAACACTCTGAATCAGCTTAGCATAAAGAACACGTTGACTCGATCACGATGCTCTTGCTGCATCACGGGGAAACACTATGTTTTGATTACGACTGCCAACCTCGTCACGTATGTTATGTAGGGTATACACTGCAGTTCGTATTGGACATTATTTATTTGATGAAGATACACTGCTGTAATTGTTTGTGTAACACGTCATCATACAGTAGCCAACAAAATTTACTCAGACACTGGAACATATATCGGCTTTACATCAACTTGGGACTTAACACATTGAAGCGCTTTGGAATTGGAAATACTTTCACCGTTGAGACTAGAAGACTTAGTTCTCAAATAGACAAACGAAGCATTTTACGACTAAGCACTGCCAAAGGGCACACTGAGTGGGCACACGGGCGATTATAGAGGTACCAGCAGGCAAGAGGACGGGGGTACCGTACGGTGCACACGCTGCCATAAACTCAAATTGTTTGTGCACGAGGAACAGCTTATATCACTCGGCGAGCAAAAGGAGACAAACTCTGGTATTGCACACATTTGCTGTTAAATCGCGCACGACACTGAATAAATGCTGAGTGCCGTGCCTATAGCTCACCGGGACTTTTGAGCTAGAGGGGAAAAGGAAAGGCGAAAATTTTTCCCCAAATAGCAGAGGCAAGAAGCGCCTCGCCCCCTTCCCAGCGGGGGACGAGAGAACACGAAATGTGTGCTCGCTCTATAAGCTCACGGCTATAACTAATTCTATTCTACAATCTATCCTTTACATTTTAAGGACTAGCCAACATCTCTCTTTCCCACACTTTGGTCGTGGGCCGAGCCCACAGTTTATTTACATAAGATTAGAGCTCAGCCTGCTTCTATGGTGACTCGAAGCAGATGTCTCGACTGAACATAACAGCTTTTCGCGTCGAGCATTGTACATTCGTGCATGAATGTTGAACACGACATTCCGACTTGTTATTCCTATTTTCTTGAGACCTTGATTACTTCCCTATGGGTGTACGTAGTCGTGCAAATCTATATTTACGTATGTACATATTTTTTTTCCTTTTGTGAATCTATGTTTTCATAACAATATATTCACCTTCTTCAGTCCAATACTCTACTTTTAATTAGCTAGTAGCTAGCAATTTCTATTGAGATTTCTTTGAATTTTGAAGCGTTTCTAAGTTTTTCAAAGGATTTTATAGCTACATCACTTTCTTTAGTTCATTACTTTGTTTTCAATTAGCTAATAGCTAGTTATTTCTGTCAAATTATATTTGTAATTTGAAGTGTTTTCAAGATTTTTCAAAGGATTATATATTGAAATCATAAATTATAGCATCTCTGCAGATTGGATATTAAATGTAGCCATAGTAAATATAGGTAATGTGCAAAATACTTCTTCATAACCCCTTCTTCTAAAATAAGATGATGAAATGAAGTGACTAAGATTGTTGATGATTTGCTAGCTACATGTTTAGAAAAGAGAAAATCCATTAAATGTTACATAAAATTCCTAGAACAAGAAAAAAACTGGAAAACCAAAACTATGTACCTTTAGGCGAGAGATCTTCCCAAGCCGCAACCCATACTCCCAGACAGAATTTTCAGACCCTAGCCAACACAATACTAGATACGTCGAAGCAGGGCCGAAATACTCCAAATCTACCAAAGCCATCAGCCATTCTTTATTGCCTATATAGGTACGGTATGTAAGAGTACAACAACCTGAGATCCAGGTAACAGATCTGCCTCAAATACCACCGCAGGGTGTGGCACAGTTAGCATTTCTGGGTTACCAGTGAAGCAGCCCGTCGCAACTCGTGTCGCAATCATAGCTCAAATGATGACTGCAACACGGGTTATGGTGATGCAGGTCACCGAGCACTAATATCTATTATAAATAAAAGGAGCACCAAATTCTTTTAAATACACAACAAATAAACTCTTTCGACTAGAATAAGTAAATCAGATCAGTAGGGGAGTATGCCCAGTACCCGTCCACCATACTAGTAGCCGTGTACTTGGCACTAAAAAACTTCCACTGTGAAAACTAGCAGTGCTACAAAGCCGTACATAAGCTTAAACTGTAGGCTAAGTAGTGCCGCACCATCCCTGAAAATGACGGGCGAGAAAAAATAAAACAAAAAGAGATAGTGGTTTTCCCATTTTTCCATGTTTTTAGTGAAATAAATATGAAAACCACCATCAATTTTAATTGCTTTATTTTTTCCCCAGTCATTTTCAGGGATGGTGCGGCACTACTTAGCCTACAGTTTAAACCTAAGAATGGCTTTTTAGAACTGCTAGTTTTCACACAGGAAGTTTTTTAGTGCCAAGTGGACTGGTAGCTACTAGTCATGTTACCATAACATGAATTTTTAATGCACAAAACTTTAATTAAAACGGAATTCAATGTTATTAGGCTTGCTCCGCTCATCACTAGATGGCGCTCTCACTACTTTTCGGGTCAAGGTAACCATCTTTCAGGGCGCGATAGCCCGATTTCGGCGTGATTGCGACACACCCCAGGGTGGTAGAGATGAGAGCTAGTACCTATGAATCGGAGTCAGACAGTCAATTGCCCCAGAGATTGGAGCTATGAGCCAGTGAAAAGTAAAAATGAGCCTATCTGATTAAAAAGAGAAGTCAGCATCTGAAGAAGTTGGAGAGTTTGGGATCAAAGGAGTTTGAGTCGGACACTGGCTGAACCTAGGACTTAAGAGTTGGAGCCAGAGTCCGACTAGGCATATCTGACTTTGCAACCCTCTACTAGAGATTTCCCACAGTAATGGTAAACAATCCTTAATGAGCTGGAGACCTATGAGGACTGAGGAGGGCTGCAGATTCAAACATTTTTGGTGCAAGAAATGGAATTGGACAATGGCTGGTTCCAAACGTTGGACTTTGGACCATGCAACTCCAACTCCACAACCCTACTTATGAGTGTGGTGATATTAGATTCTAGTCCAAGGATATGGTTGGAATAATCAATGATCTAGATCTACCAAGTCCAGCGTTAGCATTGAAAACACACCTAAGAAAAAAACCAGCGAGTATTGGTTTTCTTTATTTAACAAGCATTTTTTGAGAAAATAAAAGCTAGACAACTGTGAATAACAGTTTAAATATACTGTATATAGCGTCCGACCCGGGTGATTCATCGCACCTCGTACGTCGGGGTGAATAATTGCAGTCGACTTTTCACCTCAAAAATGAAAAAAACAAAAGAAAACTGAATGCACCATTGGAAAGCCCATCTTTTTCTCTATAAAATGATGTATTCATTTATTTGGGTTCGCTCGATTTTATTGCGTTTATTTACTGATGAAAAACAGTCACAGTTTTCCACCCCAAAAAAACTTTTTCCGCGAGTTTCGCAAAGTCCCGCAACTTTGATGCTGGAGACCAAAGTTTCTAGTGAAATTTGTCAAATTTGGCAGAAACGTAGTTAAAGGACCCATAATCAATGTGTTGAAAGCATTTTGCTGTAATCCCTCTGGTTCGTTAGTTATAATGAATTTAGTTAGTGCGATGATTCATACCGATCTAAAAAATTGTACGGGGTGAAAAATCGCACTTGCAAAATTGCATTTTATAAGTTGTTCATGGCTCAGAATGTATCACTATTGCCATCATTTCTAATGCAATATCTAACAGTTTGTTTGATTTCAGATAGGTTACGATTATTATCGTATCATCGATTATTCATAGTGTAGTGCGGTTCAAATAAAAAAAATTGGACAGTGAACATCCAAGTAAATGCTATAAATAATGTTAGGAAACTAATGCTCATGAATTAAAGAGAAATGTCTGTGCAATCATAGATAGATGTCATGGAGCCCAGCAATAAGGCTTTGTACATGAAAAAAAAAATTGTAAGGAGTGGTGAACAATAAATTTTTTTCCTGTCAAAAACTTCATCTGGGCAAAAACAAATAGATGCGGTGAAAAGTGAACTGGAACATACCACCATCTATATCATTCAATATGATAAGCTTCCACTTTGTGATATTATAGACTTTGTTAAAAAAATGTGTTAAAAAAAATAGTGGAATTTCAGTGCTCAAATGAACTACATATTTGTCTTTTACTTTGTTAAAAAATATATGGAATTTCAGTGCTCGAATTTTGTTTTGTGTCTTGTTTTTTGTGCGGTGGCATAGGACAGCCTTTTCTACTCATTAGTATTGTATCTCTTTTGTACTGATTGGTATTGTATGGGCAGGGGTGGGTGGAGTTAGCTCCCACAGGCAAGAATCGTGTGCGACAGCAGATGAGATGAGATGCTCAAGACACTCGACACCGACCAATCAAGCTCAAGCGACAGCCTGTCAATCATGCTGTCAACCTATCAAGAGTCATCAATCACGCTCAAGCCAGAGCCTGTCAACCTGTCAATCATTCTGTCAAATGTGTCAATTATTAATCAAGGGAGAGCAGAAGTTACTCCATGAAATTAAAGTTTTATCAATACGTAGTACAAAAACACATGTTATAGCTAATACACAAAATAAACATATATGTAGCTACATACCGGGAAATTTACATACATTACGTAGCTACATACCAACCTGCCTGGAAACATCATATATAGCTTCCCAGCAGTTTGTTTTCGTTTTAGTAACATTTTTTACTATTATTATTGCACTGCGATTTTCCACCCCAACTATGTAGTGAAATCGCCCCGTTTTATAGCGAGAAGTTCATCGCGCGGTTTTCTGTTAATAACATCAATACAAAAAAAAAACGTACCTCTCCACAAATTGACATGAACGTACCTTGAAACATCATATACAAGTGTGAAAAGTTTAAACTTCCTAGCCCCAGCCGTTTTTTAGTAATTTTACAGTATGCGGAAAATGCGATGAATCACCCCGGTCGACGCTAGCTACTCAACTCTCCAATGCAAAATCTTTTATGGTAGCTACTATTCTTCCACGTAAACAACAAAAATATATCCAGAAGCTGATCCCTTTACCCTTGAGTAAGATCTAACCTACCGTAGGACCTAATTAACTCCGGGATTTTAAACAAAAAACTGATAACAGTAATCTGAAAAATGTATTAATTAGATCCACAGCTGTCAAAGCATATGATTGGTGGACAGCAAAATCGAATAAGTAGTTAAGTACTGAGGTTCTTATCATGTTGTTTTATATATTAATCACAGCTTTGGCGTCTAAAGCTTCAACAATATTCACCCAATGCCAAATAACACAGGTTGATGCATTAGCGCTTCCTGCAGTAGTGAAAATTTGTATATATAGCCTACTTCTTACGTCTCTATTAAGATTTTCATGTGTATGCAAATCAGCTTAAGAAATCCTCTAGAAAATGCCTGATTTCACGTGAACAGTCCAGTCTTGTGCAGTTTAAGCAACCAAGTACAAACTAGAGCACTCTGAGAGTGCATACCTCCGCCTAGTGAGGCAACGGTAGCAAAAAAAAATTCAAAAAGGCTCTGAAACCATCATTTTCTTTGTATAAACTCCAAAATCTAATCATTTGTGCCTTTTGATAGTAATAACAGCTTGTGCAATTTTCTTGGAAATCCGTTCATAACTTTTCGAGTTATAATAGTAACAAACGTTATGACAAACATGAGTCAAACATACAAACAAACCGATCTGCACCAAAATTTAATCATTTATATCTTTTAACATTACTAACAACCGCTATTAATTTCCTAAAGATCCATTCGTTATTTTTTTAGTTATTGTTTAAACAAGCATAAAATTAAAAACGGTGACAAACGAATAAACAAATGGATCATTACCAAAATTTGGTCATTTACTCTTTGTTATATACCTAGCAACTCATGCAGATTTCATAAAAATCCATAGCTTTTTGAGCTATGGTATTGAGAAAAATGAGGCAGACAAACAAACAAACGGATGAATATATCTTCACCAAAAGTTAATCATCTGTTTCTCCTAACATGCCTAACAATCCCTGTAAATTTCGTCCAAATCGGTTCATAACTTTTTGAGTTATCTTGGTGACGGACAGACATAGACAAAGAGACAGACAAACATGGCGAAAATATAAACTCCTTGGCGGAGGTAACTATTTTCCTCTTTGTAAAATCTTCAGTGACCACAACTGTCAAATCAAAGAGTTCTTTTGGTTAGCAAAGTAACTCATGACAACATTTGTTGGTACAGGAAACTTGTACTACTGCCCATGTTAGCTTCACCTAAGATAACAAGTTGTAATTTTTAACTTTCTTGAGCCCACTGGTCAGGAGCCTAATGGCGAAATGCTTCTACCTATCTCTAGCAAGGGTTGCTGCTAAGAGCATGACTTTAGCTTGCCAAGTTTTGCACTGTCCAAAAACTGGTTTTTCTACCACAGTAGGTACTGATTTCACACGTTCAATAAGCTCCTTAATTTTCGTATAAGGATGCAAAGCGTTTAACTGGTTCACTTTCGTATGCAGCAGGCTTAAATTTCTTCAATATATACACAGTATAGCCTACTTTTTTTTTGCTGGGGGCAACCAGGAATGATTACATTTTTAATGGGAGTTTTAGTTGCCCAAAAATGAGATGACTACATGGAAGGCAGTCTTTTCAATTAGCTATGTACTTTCTTATCATATTGTAATAGTTGTAACCACATACATACGTATTCATATCAATACAAATTAATCATAACAGAGATGCGTAAAAATGAACTATAAGTTATTTCTCTTAATTTTTGTGTTTTTTAGAGCTTAGAAGGGGTGAGACAGTCAGCCATTAAACCAATAACAGTAGAGAGAGCAAAAACGCCAGAGGATAAAACAATCACAAGCGATAGGGGAGGGGGGCTTCAATGTCCTGAGTGAGCAGTTTTGACATTTTTCACATCTAGGTCAAGCCAACTGACTACCTGCAAGAGATTGTGGTGATAGTTAGGTTTACTCTAGCAGCTTTTAGAGTGGAAAGACATGCGAACAAATATAGACACAGGACAAATACATCATCCCACTTTGTTAAAAATTAATCCCTCAACAAGCAATGCCGCAGCAACTTCCTTGGTTTTTCAAATATTTGAATCCTTAGGGGCAGTACCTACCTATTTATTGACATGCCAAGTAGAAGTAGTTTGTCAGTGAGATGTGCCTTGCTGTGGCGCTACAAGTAAACAGTAATGCCTATAGAGGCTGAAATAAATTCAATAGCACAGATATCTGTAGCTGCGGGGTATTTAGCTAGTATTTTTTTTAGGAATGTGAAACAACCCAATCAACAAACATATGACTCACAGACTGTAGTTGTGGCATAAGGCCATCACCCGCAGTAAAGGGTGGGGGGACAAAGTGCAAAGTAAGGAGTTATAAATTCAACACAGTCATTTTTGATGGCCAGCTTACTCTAGAGTTATGGTATTCTTCACATCTGAGTCAACCCACCTGAATGCCTGAAAAAGATTATGATGATGGCTCAACTCCCACCTCCTTTTGGGTGGACAAACATGCAACAATAAACCAAAACATCACCACCACTCTTTGCTCTGCTCGCGGGTGAAAAGAATATCATTTGGCTCTCATCAACTGATCATGAAGTTTGTTGAGATCATGTTTGCCATAATTGAGTTTCTTTCAAAACTAAACAATAGGTACACAAATGCAATGGCATGCAGACAAATGCTGAAGCATCAACCACAATTGTGGGGTTGAATACGACCCTTTGACTGTATCTACTTATTCTTAACCCTATCTGCTCCAAGGCGAGACAAAATTGTCCAGCCCTACCGTTTTCCATTTACTGATCTACACTCAGTGATTTTTAGTGCCCAAACTTCCGTGACTTTTCCTAATTTTTCATTATCATCAATAAAATTCCAAGACACCCGCACATTATAGCCAATAATCGTGATAAGTACAGTATCAGTATTTTAGAAAATTCGGGGATAAAATTTCCATGAGCGCACGCTTCTGGGTCGACGTCAGGCAGCATCATTGAAGTCTGACCCATTCTAACTGTTCTCTGCTGCCTGCAACTATCAGTGCAATGCCGCTGTACAGTTGCCTATTGCTTCTGCAGTTATCGCGAAAGTATGTCAAATGCTGCAGATGTGCAGCTGGAGCAATCACCTTGTATGCTCTGGTAAAATTTTCTTATATTCAAATTTTATTAACAATGAAACTACTCTTAGCTATCTTTTTTTTTAAATAATAGGTGGAATAATAGTTGAATAAATGGCTCTGCAACTCTGATGAAAAAACTCGCATATTGATGAAATTAACATTTTTAGTGGGCGGTACAAATTTGACTCGCTTTGGCGCTCAAGCGGCTGAAAAAAATTAGTAATGGATAGGGGTAAAGTTTAAACCTGACAAATTGTAGCTAACACCCTTTATAAGCCAAATGGTTTCCATTTTATGTATTTTTCTGAAATTTTCACAAGCCCTTCAATACTTGCACACTTTCCACATCTGTTATAGATTTTCTGCACTTTGTTTCTCATATCACGCTAACTCCCATGTTAAAAAATTCTTAAATAATATTCTCTCCGGCCGACCGTCTCCTCCTGAAGTAACAAAGCATACCATGCATTTTAGTTTCCCATATTTTGGTCCGCAGTCAGATAAATTACAAACAGAGCTCTTGAATATATTAAACCAATATTTCAGCAACATCCGCTTTGGAATCATTTTATCTAATAAGTATACTATCGGTTCATTTTTTAAATTTAAGGACGTGATTCCAGTGGACATTAGACGATCCTTTATCTACTAATTTAGTTGTGCCAATTGTGCATCTTGCTACATGGGATTCACTTCCCGCTGGCTTTCCATAAGGGCATCCGAACATGCTGGCCAAGTCCACGTACCAGACTCCCCCTAGCTAACCCTCTCCATTCAAACGTTAGACTCCATGCAGAGAGGTGTCGTGCTCCCGTTAGGCTAGAAAATTTCAAAGTTCTCTATGGATCCCCGTATTTTAGTGACTTGAAGATATTAAAATCAATCTTTATTCATAGTTTGAAACCCTCCCTTAATGATATGCAGAGTTCATTTCCCTTAGCGATACTAAATTAGGTTTGTTCCTCCTTTCTTTTACATGTATAATTTAGAATTTCTTTTTAAAATTGGATCTCCATTTTCAGGAATAAAATTGTGATCTTAACTTTCGCTGATGATGGGTGAATACCCAAAACGTACGTTTTTACTTGGTTTTTAACAACTTATCTTGTAATAATAGCAATGTATTATTTTGTATTGTTGGCCTTATTATTCATTATTAGACAAAGTAAACTGTTGGGAAAAGGATCGACATGAAGAATGAACTATGAAATAGACATTTATTAGTCAGCCATCAACTGTGGCCTAATTGAGATACCCTACTAGTATTTTTTGCCATAAATTGTTACCCATCATCTGACTATCAATGAGATATTGGAAGGAAAAGTGCTTTTTAAGCATTTGAATTGGTGCAGAATAATGAAAAACACTAAATTTACCATTGGAAATTTTTCCTCCATAAACCTTCTCTCCTTCTCTCCCCCAAAAAAAATCCAAAAAAAGCCCCTCTCCAGAAAATACAATAAAGCCCAAAAACCACTACCGTAGCTACTTTTTTTAACCCTGAGTTTTTTCCAACCCTGACCAAGTCATTGATTAAGCTAGGCGACACGGCACAGCTACATACCAGTGGCTCGGGCAGTGTGCAGCCTCGCTCTGACTAGAACAGTCTGGTCAATCATGGAGTGGTTCAGCTGGGCGATGCTCACATGCTCCACAGCTTTGTTCTCACGACTGCAAATGAGATCACACACTCCATACTTGCCAGCAGATACATCCTCGGCAGGACCATTAGTCTGATAAAAAAAGGTAAACATATATACTGTTTCAGAAATGTAACACTAGAAACAACGGTTCAGCAATGAGAAATACCAGCATTCCTCAATAGGACCACCATATTCACTAACAAACAATATCGGTAGAACCACTAGCGGCATAGAGGAATGCCATATTGATAAATGCTAGAATTAGACAAAAACACAAGTTCTTCATAAAATATTTGAATACAAACACTTTCAAGAATGATCTTGATAGGAGTATGAAACATCAAAGCTTTGATTAAGTGACAGTAATATATAACTGCATCCTACACAATCCCAACTCTGCGGTTCTTCTTTGAAGATGTTTTGCTTTTCCTTTATTGATGTTTCACTAAACTTCTGCATCAAATGCGCCCAGACAACATAATTTTTTTCTGTAGGAATTATCTCAGTAGCTAAATACTTGGGATGCATTTTCTGATGTCTTCAATGCCAAGCCCCCCTTCAAGATGTGCATTATTACCTCCACCAAGGAGTTATATTTTTGTCATGTTTGTCGGTCTCTCTATCAGTTTATTACAAAGATAACTCAAAAAGTAAAGGATGGATCTTTAAGAATAGTATGAACATTCCAATGAACTCGTTTGTAGGGGTTCGCTTGTATAGAACACCTCTGTCAGTAGCACCGAACGACTACGTAAAGGCGAGTTCATGTTAGCAACTTTTGCTCCGCTTAAGCCCATCAGTCATTCAGTGAAAAATGTTGTTGACAGGCTCATTGAGCTTCACAATTGACTGTGAATATGAATACGTACCATCCTACAGGGAATACACACCTACAGGGGTGCCTACGGGAACTCCAGCAGAGACGTGAGCTCGCCTGCATGACCTGCTCAAATTACAGTGGAACCCCTTTTTCCGGAACCCGGTTTCCCGGACTTCTCGTTTTCCTGGACTATTTTTACTTTTCCGGGGTTTTCCCAGAAAATTCCGGGAAACTGAAACCAAGTCGGAATACTGGAGAACTTCGGTATTTCCGGGAAACATTCCTGCAAAAGTTCCGAACTTTCAAAAGATTTTCCGAAGTAACGCCGCGCAAATACTAAAAATCGCCTATTGCGCAGGGTTTCTTCCGGGAAACGGAAGGCAACCTCCGCCATTTCCCTTCAGTAGTTGTCTGCGCATCGTGGTGTTCATTTAAGAAGTGCTATTTTAATAATCTAAATTCAAATTTATGGGTTTATTTCGGGATTTTCAGTGAATGTGATGAATAATACTGAGTGCTATATTTAACCAATGGAAGTAGGCTAGAAAACTCACTTATTTTTTCATTCTTAATGAAAACATCACTTGATGAACTTGCAAGTCAACTCTAGCCCCTATACCAGCTTTGCAGTCACTGAAGTACAAATGCAGAATGGATAGAGTGTTGCAACGAATTTTTCTCAGTGGCTCGCGAAGACAGAACACCTTCTGTCGGTAGCACCAGACCCGCGACAGCGCCCAACTCTGGGGCGTCTAAAT